>VDFB02019541.1:0-11622 GCA_007258455.2 Sequoia sempervirens
CTCTATGCAGCAAATGTGCTTATATGAGCCATAATTATGTCCAAGTTTCTATCAATTGCACCATTTTGGAAATGATTGCACCAAATGAACCTACAAATTCAAGAAATCATAAAAAACTTGCAAATGAGTTAAATCAAGTACCTAAGTAATCCCATCGAGTGTGTCAAAATGTATGACCTATAATTTCAACTATGAAATTGAAAGATAAAAGTAAAAATCAACAATAAATCATAGTTAAGATATCATAATCAATGAATCAAATAGAGTAAATTGAATAAATGTAATGCAAACCTTGCATACACTAAAAATGCACAATCAACTCTAGCATAGCTCCATTGTTATCCTCTATTTTACCCTTGGAGAAATGGTGTATGTAACGCCCTGACATAGTTACATTATAACAAAGAGCAAAAACAAAGTTAACAAAATATATATTTTTTTAATTTATTTGTTTATACATATGTTATAAAGTATCTAAGACGTTGTTATATAAACTTAACAAATAAACTAAACACATTGATCATCAACAAAAGTACAAATTTGATTTCATGTAAAATCCTGTTTATAAAATTACATACAATTATATATCCCAAATGTCCATTTTACATAAAGCGAGATTTCAAAGAATCTCCATACTTCAAAGGTGGTACAATCTGAACACTCTTACATAAGAGATGATTTACAAAACATAAAGTGTTCATCTGACATCTGATACAATATCCACGAACAAGCTCCGCATCAACAGTCACGAACAAAGTAGTAACTGGTAACTGCTGCAAGCTTAGGATCAACTGCAAGAAAGATCAAATAAAGGTGTAGCATGGTTTCCTCCCGACCACGTGGAACCCAAAGGTCCACTCCCTCCGTGCTAGGAGATACTGACAGGTCCACAAACAAATCAGATAGAACATCACGTTTACAGGGTTTACAATTCACAATACGACATAACGTTTACAAATCAAAATGGATAAAACCACAGTATCAAGTTACATTAAATTGAAATCTCAACAAAAGGAAACACCATCATGATATAGACTAAGAGAGTGTCATCACATTGTCGGGATAGGTTACCCTGGTGAATCTTCCTAGACTACCGGCCCTCACCAAGAGTTACCCTGGTAGCCTCTACCGATTCCCGGCCCCTATGTAGACTAATGTGGTGTCGTTACATCTTTCAAGAGGACAAGATGGCGACTTGCCATTCCAGGCCTTCTCAGCCTTTTCTCAACCTAAACGAGCATTAAGAAGTAGGCGAGGTATACCATTATCTGATTTAGTGTTTGGGGAGCGTACATACACTAAAGTGTGGTTGGGTTCGTGCGGTCGCGCTACCTCGTTAAATTTACCGAACAGTCGCCGAGATTCGGTTCTACCTAAAGCGAGGCTTCCCCTCCTGCTAACAACTCAAACTTATAAATCAATCTAGGAAAGCTATCAACACAAAGTCCATGCAACCCTTCAGGATTACAGTATTCTACGAACAGACCATAGATTTTATCCAGAAGATTTCCCAAATCAATAACAAAATAAGCAAAACTATAACCCCTAGTGAAAATCATTGTAATAGAACATTATGAATAAAGTGTATTATACTTGAAAATACTTTCTTTTCACTTCCAAAACCTTTGAAGAAAAGTAAATAAATAACATCAACATTGTATATACATATACCCAATAATTTCAACTTTTCAATCTTCATGAATTAAGATTTCATATAAAACAATCTATTGATATTGTTATATCACTAATAATTCCATAGAAAAAGCATATATTATTATTAAAGAGAGAGGATAATATAAATCCTTACATTTAAAAATCAATCATTTAAGAGTAAGAAAGAAACTAATTACAAATTAGAAACTAATAATCCTTCTTATCACTACTTTTCTTATTCAAGACTCACATTTAACCTATATCTAAGCTTCATTAAAATTGACCAATTGATAGTTACACAACTATGACTTCCTATCAAGGATCCTACCGCTGTTATAATATGCAAAGGTAACTCGTACTAGATTTAAGTAAAAGTTTTCAAATAAATAGCATGACGAAAGATTGAATGGGCACTGCATGCCTACATAAGTGATCTCAGAAGTTAATTATTTTGGTATAATAGAGTTTAAAGTCCCAATATCTTTTCTTTACTATTCATGGACTCGGTCTTAACTAACATTTACTCTTAGTAAGAATTTATCTGTGGGTTATCTAACCAAGAAACTTTTCCCAATCATAGCATGCAAAGAGTGAGTTCGTACATGACTAAGAGTAAATAGTTTAAACAAATACAACAATTGTAGGATCTTTCCAAGACGCATGTACAAATTTAAAGAAAAAGATTACTCCAGCCATATATTTGAAAACACACTAACATTTAATCTTTAATTTCAGAGACAGTGATTAAAGAAAGAAGAAGAGTTTTAGATGCATGTACAAAAAAAAAGATAATGATACTGTTTTCACATACCATACACTTCATCAAAGCGTACTCACTATTGAAATGGAAAATTCCCACGCAATACATAGGAGATATGTCGAACTATTATACTAAGTATGCCGAAACTTATAAATACAAGTGTGAGGCGAAGAACTGCTAATTCAGGCAAGCAGTTTAATTGGTAATGTGTCAGGAAAAGGCGTGATATATAAATGAGAGAGATCTGTATTAATAATTTATAAATCCTTCCATCAAAATAAGAGAGTCAATATTAAAGTAAAAATATGGAGACTTTAAAAGAAATAACGCGTAGATATAAGGATTAGATTGTAGAAAAACCAGTGATATAAATCTTCAAGTTAGATTACTCGTCTACAGGAGAATAATCCACATCCAAAGTCTAAGTTTTAGGAAGAAACTCAGCCGTCTGGTAATATAAGTGATGTATAATTGCTTAGGGCGCAGATTTGAGGTTTAGGGATAATATTATCACAAAATAAAATTCTGTTATGGCTCTGATATTAAATCTTTTAAAAGGATGGGATGTGTTCAGCTTAAGAAATAATAGGAAGTAGGCTTACTATGGTAAACAAAGAAATTAAAGTGGCTTCACTATCTCTATAAACAGATCATTTTCCTTGCTAAATACGCTGGTGAAGGAAGAAGGGCATGATGCAAGTTAAATACTATAAACTATAGATTTTACCTTAAGATTAAATCTGTGTACATACACTATATCAGGAAAAACTATAACAAGATTCCTCCTTTTATCCTGACAATCCTTATTAGATTAAATACATAGCTTAAGAAGAAGTTGCGCTAGAATTTGTTGGGCAGAATACATTAAATCACAGGCTAAGAACCTTCAAGTAATATTCTATGAGTTTTCCGGTATACTAATGCGTACAGGAAATTTTTATTTCATTCTATTTAAAGTTTAATTGCTGCCGGTTGCGGACGGCTGGCACGTTTGTGGTTACGATAAGAACGGACAAACAGATCAGCGGTTCGCCAATGGATCGGTGGATTCAGGCTTCCTTTGCGAATTCAAGAAGAGAACCTGTTTAAACTCGAAAACTGGCTGAAAAATGATCCTTTGAAAACTTTTGTCAACCCCCAAGTCAAATCACGAGATTTCAATGAAGAATTTGCAATGAACTCAGCTTCAAAATTACGCTTCAAAAGAAAATCCTAAAGAAAAACTCTTCTAAAACAATTTCTGTCCTAAATTTTTTGCTTAAAGCTGTTTCCGTAAAAATTCTTCCCGTGAATGTATGCACACTTTCCAAAATCCCTCTTTTTGATATTAATTATGCAATTCACTTTCAATCACAAAACTTAACCAGCAAATCAATTTGCATTGTAAATAACTCATTCAGTTCAACTAATTCTTCAAAATATCATGACAGACCTTTAACTGACAATCAGAGACTCTTATCTCATTGAAAATATCTATTTCACACAATTCAATTTGCACAATTAAAACAGCAATAATATTATTTAAATTAAAACATTGCAAAGAATTAACTTTCACTGATAAATTCAACAACATATTTAATTTAACTTAATAAATTAAATCACAAATGTTGGCATAAACATTAATAAACATTTATTAAAATCAATATTAAATATGCAAACCCAAAACAATATAAATTTAAACATGACAAGACAAATTGGGCTATACGGGGTAACACAGGGATACTCATTCAAAACGAACGATGGTTTAAAAGGACCTGTCAATACCACCAACAACATATTTATAATGGATTAGGGTACACTCAGACCTGACAAGTAGGTGGAGCTGTTACCCGGTACCTGTGTCTACATGAAAACATCATGGTTAAAAACGTGTATATATAAACTCATGTTAGAAAATACACCGTGAATAAGAATTGCAGCGTAGTAGGGTACTCACGAATGAGTAATGCTACACTATCTTATCCACTGACACAAACGAGCAAGATCAATCATATACAATCATATCAACATGATAACATAAGCAATAATTATAACCAATAAGCTATATCATGAATGAAACTATCACAGTATCATCGAACCAACATAACCAAATAACCAGGACGTCAATGTATCATCTGCAAAAATCAAAACAACATAGTATCCAGAATCAACTAAGCATCTAACAAACAGAATCAAACTAAACAGTATGTCTAAACTGGAGGGACACTACATCCTCCCCCCCTAGGATAAGGCTTACTCCTGGAAGCCTGCAAACAAATATGGATAAAGCTCATGCATACGTGTCGCATCCTCCCAAGTAGCTGATGCCTCATCGCTAGGATCCCATTGGACCCTTACCTGATCAACGTCTCGACCCCTGAGGGCGAGCCTCCGACGCTGAAGAATGCCCACGGGCTCCAAAGCCAACTGCCCGTCCTCTACCTGTAATGCATTCCAATCGAGTACATGTGAAATGTCAGGATGATAAGGTCGAAGAACAGATACATGAAAGACATCATGAATACGTGATAGACTGGGTGGTAAAGCAAGTCGATACGCCACAGGACCAATCCTCTCAAGAATCTCAAATGGTCCCACAAAACGAGGTGCAAGCTTAGAGCCTTTTCCATAACGGATTGGACTCTTGCGCGGACGAACTCGAAGAAAAACCCTGTCTCCAACTGAAAACTGTCTATCCACCCTATGCGCATCGGCATACTTCTTCTGTCTATCCTGTGCTGCTACCAAGTGCTCTCTAATACGATCTACCTGTTGCTCCATATCACGAAGCATCTCTGGACCAAGTAGAACTCTATCCTCAAGTCGATCCCAACTCAATGGTGTACGACAAGGACGTCCATATAGTGCCTGAAATGGAGGCATACCTATGGAACTCTGATAACCATTGTTATAGGCAAATTCCACTAAGTATAAATAGTCCTCCCAATGAGACTGTCGATCCATCACATACATTCTAAGCATATCTTCAAGAATCTGATTGACTCTCTCTGTCTGACCATCAGTCTCAGGATGATAGGCTGAACTGAAATTCAACTGCGTACCTAAAGCATGCTGTAATGATGTCCATAAAGCTGATGTAAATATAGGATCCCTATCTGAAATGATTCTACCTGGAATCCCATGCAATCATACTATATCCTCCATGAAAATTCTGGCCACAGAGGAAGCATTGTAAGATGATTGAACTGGTGAAAAATGAGCTACCTTTGTCAATCTGTCAAACGTAACCATGATGGCATCATGTCGACGCGATGACGTAGGTAATCCAACAATAAAATCCACTGATATCACATCCCATTTCCACTCAGGAATGAGATGTGGCTGTAACAAACCAGCGGGATGTTGATGCTCCGCCTTGACTCTCTAGCATTCAAGGCATCTCGATACAAAATCAGCAATGTCACGCTTCATACCAGGCCAAAAATATAACTGTCGAAGATCCGCATGCATCTTCTTAACACCAGGATGAGCTGAGTATGGAGCTCGATGTGCCTCTGTCAAAATAAGAGTGCGAAGATTCTCAGTAGGTGGTACATAAATACGACCCAGATGTTGCAACAAGCCATCTAACTCAATTGCATATCCTGAAAATCTTCCCTCCAAGGGTCTATTTGAATCAATTTCCATCTTCACTTCCTGATATAATCTATCAGAAGGAAGAGCGGCCAATATTTGACTTCTCAACTCAACTCCAAGTGTCATGGCTGAAATCTCATGTCTTCGCCGACTAAGGGCGTCTGCCACCACATTCTCCTTACCCTGAACATATCTCACCTCAAAATCATATTCGCAAAGGAACTCCATCCACTGTCTTTGCCTAGCATTCAGATTAGGCTGTGTGAATATATATTGCAAACTGCGGTGATCACAATGAAGTTCAAAATGATGCCCTAACAAGAAATGTCTCCAGCGAACTAGAGCATGAACAACTGCAGTGAGCTCTAAATCATGTGTGGGGTAATTCTGTTCGTGATCCTTGAGTTTGCGAGACTCATAAGCAATCACTCGTCCATCCTGCATCAATACAGCTCCTAAACCTTCCAAAGAAGCATCCGTGCAAACAACAAAATCTTTAGCAGGATCAGGAACTGCTAAGATAGGTGCACTAGTCAGCTTATCCTTAAGTATCTGAAAAGCCAATTGACATTGATCTGTCCAAATGAATTTCTTCCCTTTCCTCTGAAGAGAAGTAATGGGGTGTCCAATCCTAGAAAACCCCTGAACAAATCGTCTGTAATAACCAGCAAGACCCATGAAACTACGAACCTCAGAAACATTTTTAGGTACAGGCCAATCAATGATAGCTTGAATCTTTGCAGGATCCACAGCTATTCCCTCTCCAGAAATCACATGACCAAGGTATTTCACCTCAGTTTTGAAGAATTCACATTTCTTCAAATTTCCAAACAATTGGTTCTCCCTCAAACACTGTAGAACTTGCCTCAAATGCTCTTCATGTTCCTGCATATTTCTCGAATAAATCAAAATATCATCGAGAAACACGAGAACAAATCGATCAAGATAGGTGCGAAACACACCATTCATCAGACTCATAAATACTGATGGTGCATTCGTTAACCCAAATGGTACCACTATGAACTCGTAGTGCCCGTATCGAGTTTGGAATGCCGTCTTATGAATATCAACTTCTGCAATTTGCAACTGATGGTAACCAGATTTCAAATCAATCTTAGAAAATACAGTTGCTCCCTTGATCTGATCAAAAAGGTTGTCAATTCTAGGTAATGGATACCTGTTCTTTATCGTTACCTTATTCAATTGACGATAGTCAATGCACAATCTGAGAGATCCATCCTTCTTCTTCACAAAGATAATAGGTGCTCCCCAAGGGGAAACACTCGGACGAATAAAACCCTTTGCCAAGAGTTCCTCCAATTGAATACGAAGCTCCTCCAATTCCTGTGTAGTTATTCTATATGGAGCACGAGAGATGGGTTCTGCTCCAGGAACTAAATCAACTCTAAAGTCTATGTCACGCTTTGGTGGCATACCAGGAATATCACTAGGAAAAACATCAGTGAATTCCCTAAGAATGGGGTGATCATCAAGTGATATCTCTTGACTTTCACCAGAATCCAAGTCACTCACTGTTGTCGCAAACAACTGACATCCCTGACGAAGGCATCTCTTCAACTGCATCACAGAAATTATCCGCAAAGAGATGGGTCTCTAAACACCAACAATCTTAACCTCTGTACCATCATCATTAATGCAACATACTATCTTCTGACGACAATCAATCACTGCATGATGAGTTCCTAACCAATCCATTCCCAAAACAATGTCATATGACCCTAAAGGTGTGACTCGAAGATCTACAGAAGTAGTCAATGATCCAATTCTAAGTCCACAATTGCGGACGAGGGATTCAACTGCTACTTTAGCCCCAAAAGCAAATTCCACCTGCCACCTATCACCTTGCTTTATGGCCACAAGTCCACAACGCTCAACTATAGAAGGTGAAATAAAAGAATCTGTAGCACCAGAATCAAAAAGAATATTAACATCAATACCTTGTAACTGACCTGAAGATTCAACCACTGTGTTCTGATGATCCGCTTGACGGTTATTTACTGCAGCAAACACTATATGAGTACGACCTACATCACCAACTGTCGGCTCTGATGCTGCCGGTCGCTGTCCATAACCTGACGTACCTCGCATAGGACACTGCCTAGCAATATGTCCCTGCTGTCCACAAGAGAAACATCCAGTGCCTCTGCCAAATCCTCTGCCACCCGAAGGTGCATTGGATTGCTGATAACTACCTCGACTCACTGTCGACTGAGCACTCTGAATTGGCTGGTTCTGCAGAGTGCGCTTATTGCGCCACCAATTGCGGTTCCTTCCTGATTGAGAATTATTACTTTGTTGGTTCTGTGGATTTTTATTCTTTTGTTGATTGCGTTGTTGTTGTCCACCCTTAGCGGGTGCCTGTTGATTCCTAGAGGAACCACCTGTCTGAAACTGACCACCACGCTGACCAAAACCTAAAACAGGAGCACTGCCTATCTGTACTCCAGTGTGTCCACCCAAAGCCATAGCGAGGTTCTCTTCCACTATCCGTGCCTTCTCCACAGCAACCTCCATAGTCTTCGACTCGAAGACTCTGACTCCACCGCTAATACGGGCATTTAAACCCCTAATGAAGTGCTGCACCAACATTGCCTCATCATCCACAATCCATGCATATTGCTTGAGCTCATAAAACCTGCGCTCATACTGTTCCACAGACATAGCCATCTGTCGAAGATCATGAAACTCATCCGCACGTCGCTGCCTCCAATGTTCAGACAAGAAACGTGCTCTGAATCTCTCCTAGAACATATCCCATGAGACTGCACCAATCTCTAGATGGAGCTTCTGCTCCTCCAATTGCCACCAAGTAGAGGCAAAGCCTCTAAGATGCATTATGGCGCAACGAGCATGAGTATTACTGCCATAAGGATGCATTGCAAAGCATCGTCCCAAATCAAGCAACCAAGTCTCTGCCTCTAAACCACCACCAGATCCATCAAATGTAGGAGGGCATGCCCTCAACAAATCTCGCATGTGACCTGCAATAATGGCATCCTGCTGCACTGAATCATTAACTCTCCTCGGAGATCTATCACGTTCTCTATTCACTTCCTGTTCCACTTTCTGTCTAGGTCCAAGTCGAGCTAGGACCTCCTCAAGTAAAGGGCGTAACTGTGACCCCTCTACCACTGACTGTTCTGGAATCTGTGCCTCATTACCCTGATCCAACTGCGGACCCAAATGTTCTGCCTGATCACTCTGATGAGGGCTCGGAGGGGGAGTAACCTGGCGGTTTGGCCCACGGCCACCACCTCGGCCTTGACCACGACCTCTAACATGACGCCTAGGCATGATCCTACACACAAACCAAGTCTTGTTATAAGACAAACAAAGCAAAAGAAAAACACAACAACCAAGTCTAACGTACTAAACAACCTAATGGGCTCATTTAACCAGAGCACCCAGTGTTAGAACTTGGCTCTGATACCAATCTGTAACGCCCCGACTTAGTTACATTATAACAAAGAGAAAATACAAAGTTAACAGAATATTTTTTTTATTGTTTATACATATGTTATAAAGTATCTAAGACGTTGTTACATAAATTTAATATTTAAACTCAATACATTGATCATCAATAATAGTACAAATTTGATTTTATGAAAGATCCAATTTATAAAACTACATTCAATCAAATATTCCAAATATCCATTTTACATTAAGCGAGATTTCAAAGAATCTCCATACATCAAAGGTGATACAATCAGTACACTCTTATACAAGAGGTAAGTTTACAAAACATATAGTATTCATCTGATATCTGGTACATAATCCACGAACAAGCTCTGCATCAACAGTCACGAACAAAGTAGTAACTGGAAACTGCTGCAAGCTTAGGATCATCTGCAAGACATTACAAGGAAGATAGAGCACGGTTTCCTCCCGACCACGTGGAACCCAAAGGTCCACTCCCTCTGTGCTAGGAGATACTGACAGGTCCACAAACAAAGCAGATAGAACATCACGTTTACAGGGTTTACAATTCACAATACGACATAACGTTTACAAATCAAAACAGATAAAATCACAGTATCAAGTTACATTAAATTGAAATCTCAACAAAAGAAAACACCATCATGATATAGACTAAGAGAGTATCATCACATTGTCGGGATAGGTTACCCTGGTGAATCTTCCTAGACTACCGGCCCTCACCAAGAGTTACCCTGGTAGCCTCTACCGATTCCCGGCCCCTATGCAGACTAATGCGGTGTCGATACATCTTTCAAGAGGACAAGATGGCGACTTGCCATTCCAGGCCTTCTCTGCCTTTTCTCAACCTAAACGAGCGTTAAGAAGTAGGCGAGGCATACCATTATCTGATTTAGTGTTTAGAACTACCCAACCCCTAATATATTAGTTAGGTTATCACTTAATTAACACACCTACGTTAGATTACCTAGACAATCACTATAGGATTTCGGCCCCTAACGTAAGCCACTCTCACTATAACATGACTCAACATAAAACCAATCTAGGGGTAGCTATCAAGCGTAAAGTTCAAAACCACAGAGGTTTTTCATCTTCTACCAAAAACAGATCAAATACTCTAAGAAGTTTCACAAGTCAACTACAAAATAAGTAAAGCTATAACCCCTGGTGATAATCATTGTAATAGAGCAATACAAATAATGTGTAACATATTTGAAAACACTTTCTTTTCACTTCCAAGGATTTTAAAGAAACATAATTAACATCAACAACATGGTATATATACAAATACCCAAAATTACAACTTTCAAACTTCATGAATTAAAACTTCACATTAAAACAATCTTTTGCTATTATTATTACACTAATAATTTTAAAGGGAAAGCCTATATTATCATTATAGAAAAAGGATAATATATATATATATATTACTAAAAAGAAAATTACATTCTAATTATAAACCTATCATTTTATTTATTCCAACTTTTCTTGTTCAAAACTCAAACTTCGCCAACACTTACTCTTTGTAAAAGTCTATCAACTAAAAGTTAAGTATATGATCTTTTAACAAGAAAACTACTGTTGTTAAAGCATACAAAGGTAATACGTACTATAGATAAACGTGGTAGTTATCCAACTTTAAGGTTCACTCAATCTAATGATCGACATTATCCATGTCATGCAATACATTATTGATATTTAATATTCCTGCATGATATTTAGATCATATTCAATCAAACTTGAGTCGCATGCAGAAGCTATAATATCTATAACAATAACCAATCTTATAAGTTTGCAACTGAAGGATATCTACCTATACACGGCCATGCATTTCATTTACGAATTTACATGCATTAGTTATGGTCTCTCACAACAGTAGATTTATCTATTGTTTATATTATGGATAGAGAAGGTGAGGAGGGCGCGGATTCTAATATCACAAGAATATCAGAGGAAGAAAGACACAGAAATCACAAGCTAGACTCATGCAGTTTACTCATATCAAATTACAGGCAGAAACTCGTGCCATAATAAGAGGTGTAAGCCATAATAAAAGAAGGAATCCTCTCTGGTATATATACATCCCAAATCTGTCGACACAATTCTAATAATAGCAAAGAGTATCGAAAAGAAAGATTAGGCGTTGAAGATAATTGTGTACAGTTTAAACATTACTC
>VDFB02019542.1:0-62270 GCA_007258455.2 Sequoia sempervirens
CTCAAAAAGTCATTCCGAGCATTAATCTTTGTTAGTTTGTCAAAATTCACATTTTAAACCAAGTTGTGAAAATTCAGTTTTGGGAGTTAGAAATTTTTTTCCACATGTAAAAGATCTATTTTTTAGCGCTTTTACATATTTCATGTAGGAGCGTTGTTTTTTAGTGCTTTTGCATATTTCATGCAGGAGTGCTATTTTTCAACAATTTTGCATATTTTCCATGCCTTAGTCATTTCTTGGCACATGTAATGTCGGGGTTTTTTAGCGCCTCTGCATATTTTCCAACATGTAGTGTCGCTAATTTTTTTCGCTCTTGTATATGCAATGTTGGGGGTTTTTAGCGCCTTTGCATCTCAAACCACAATTCACATGCAGAAGCTCTATTTTTTACCACTTTTACATGAAACTACCCAAGTCCTTGAATATGTAAAAGCGTTAAAAATCCCTACCCATGTACAAATACTTGAAAAGAGCATTTCCCAAAGGATGTAATGGCGGACATTTTCAGCGCCAGTGCAAAAAATATAACTTCCCTGATATGTATAAGTGCTAAAAAATATTGCTCATGCATGAAACTACCAAGTCTTCCTCCAAGTGTAAAAGCGTTGATTTTTACTGCTTTTGCATATTACATGCTGAAGCGTTGATTTTTATTGCTTTTGCATATTACATGCTAAAGCGCTGATTTTTATCACTTTTACATATTACATGCTAAAGTGTTGATTTTTATTGCTTTTGCATATTACATGCTGAAGCGCTGATTTTTATCGTTTTTGCATATTACATGCAAAAGTATTTTTTTTAGCGCTTTTACACAAAATGCAGTTTCCTCCAAGTGTAAGGGCGCTGATTTTTAGTGCCCTTGCACAAATTTTTGAAAATTTTACTAACACCCAGGAACTTCCAAAAATGGGTTCCGAGCTCCATTTCACCTGCTTCGCTCAAATTTTCTCAATCCATTGCTTACATCCACTTGCTATTTTTCTCTTTTCCACTCTGTTTTCCATCATCATCACATCCAAGTTTCCCAAACTCATGAAATTGCTTAGATTTACACCTCAATTTTTCCTACCTTTGAATCAAAAGTATTAAAGCCTACTCTTGCATACATTCTGATCTCTTGTGCCCAGATTCCAGAGTAGTCTTGATCAAGTTCTTGCTTATCACCAAGCAGGAAGGCTTTGAAGTACAACCAGAAAGTTCTTCCCATGTTTCAGTTTTTCAAGGAAGTGTTCATCAATGGTTCAAGAAGAATTTGAAGATGAAGCTTTCTCAATAGCTTCAATGAACAAAATGATGGATTTCCAACTTGCTCTAGATTTAAGAATTGTTTCTAAAAGACACCAGAAAGTGTTCAAATCTCATCAGAGGAGTCAATCTCAAGAATCCTCATCATCTCCAAAGTACACTCCAATGCCAGACAATGATGAAGTGCATGCCATCATGAAGTTTTCATGGAGAAAGATGTTGAAGAAGGCTAAATTTTTCCTTAGATTAGATTTCCCAGTTTTAGCATTTTCATGCTTTATGTAGATAGGTTTTGACATTTTACATGTCATTTTGAAAAATGTAATTACATGTAAAACAAATATGTTCGCCTACATTTATGGACAATATTTTTTTATAAGTCAACTAGTTGGTTAGGGTTTTTCCTAGATTAGCTCTCCTCTCCCACCTATTTAAATAAGAGAGGATTCTATTGTATTATTTATCTTTTATCTTATGCAACGAAGTGTTGCACAATTGTGAATCAAATATTGAAACTTTGAGTTCATTTTTGTTAATCTCTTTTTGATCAATAAAGAAGTAAAATTGCACACCAAACTTTGTGTTGGGGACAATTATCTTGTTGTTTGATTGAATTGACATTGATTAGTAATTGAGATTGAAAGGGATTTTGAGTAAATCTGTGTAGACTTTGAGTTACACTCATTGCTTGAAATTGGGATATTATTGATATTATTGGTGAATTCTCTATAAGACTTTGTGCTTATATTTATTCATGTTGATCGTGGGATTTATTGTGAAGTATATAGAAGACTTTGTGCTTCTTTTACAATGCTGGTTACTATCTTGAAGGAGAATTCACTATCGGAAACCACGAAATGAATTTGTGCCTCCATGAGATTTTCTTGTTTGTTACTTATCTTTATCATGCCAGTATTCCTAGAGTTTGCTTTGACAAGATAAGAATATTGGAATTACTACTTATTTTTAATTTGAAGTTGTATTGCATCTAGAAGTTAAAATTGTGAAACATATTCTCTAAAAAAAGAGAGAATCGTGAATGTGACATACCCCCATATTGTTATTGTAGTGTACATTGTTGTAAATATTTGATCATTTTTCCTTAGTTTCAATAAGCAGTAAGAAGGGTGCCTCCTCTTTTTGAGAGGAGAGATTCTATCTCACATAACTATGGCTAAAATCAAGGTTTTGTAATTTGTTAAAATGGATTACAAAATTTTCACCCAACAGAACTCAAGTCTAGCTCATATTGCAATTGACACAGTGTGTTATTCAGAAGGAGGATACTCAATTGGTTCTTTCCATCCTTGCCAAGCTTGGTCCTAATTATTGATTTTTTATTTCTACATTTCATGCCACAAAAGATGCGCTTGGTTCCAGATTCACTATACCTTCACTTGATGATTTTTCTACATCATTCACTCGGGAGTAGGAAAAGTTGGTACAAATGGGCTCATTGAAGTCTTCCACATCAAAGGCTCTTATTGCATCTCCAAGCACTACAAATCATAAGGCTTCAAATGGTAAAGGCAAGAAACCAAAACAAGAGGATTCAATACACAAATCAAGCCAAGGAATCAAAATCACATGATACCTCATATTATTCTTCCTCTTCCAAGAAGGACTCATCTAGACAAAGGATTGACCAAGATGTGCATATTGTACAAAGAAAAGACATGATGAGCATCTATGTTATGCAAAGAAAATAGATGAATTAAAGCATCTTCTATAGAAGAACAATATTCAGTTTCCTTCATCCTCTTCCTCTAAATACAAACCATCACAATCAGGGTTAGCCACCATGGAACATGGAGAAGATAAGATGAAAGGCCATGCTCTCTTTGCATCCACCAATCTTCAATCCAATAGATGGTTTCTTGATTGAGGAGCCTCACATCACATGACAACATCTTCAAGTATGTTCTCTTCATATGAGCCTTGTACATTGCCACAAATTTTGACGGGGAATAACACTTATATGAGTGTTACTAGGAAAGGATCCATAGATGTTGATGATGGAACATTTTACGATGTACTTTGTGTCCCTTCATTATCTTCAAATCTCCAAGTTTCCATCTATCAAATTGCACATATTGGGGCAGGTAAGACCATATAGTTCACACCTGATTCAATGCTTATTAGAGACCTACACAATAGGTATATTCTTGTAGTTGGGACAAAAAATCATGCCTCTTGATTGTATGCCTTCTCTCATTTTTCTTCGGATGAGAATTCACTATCATTGACTAATCCACACTTTCATACATCTAGAGTGGATCAAATATTTGAGGAGAAGTTTGGTCACTTAAACCTTTGTGTGTTACACTTCCATCATCCACTTTGGTTCATGAGACTCATGTTGAGCTTCTTCCTCTTACATCTCCTGCATCGTCAAAGTCCAATTCTTTTTAGCAGGATGCTTTCAATCTTTCAGTTTCAACTTTGTGGGATGACTACTTTCTAGACATTGCAGAGTTATTCATCGAGTCACACATTATCAATATTGGTGACACACTTGAGGATATAAACTTCCTCTTTGATGATAGATATGGCCCAAAGTCATCACATTCACATTGCCTTTGGAGGTTTCTCTACAATAATCTTCATAATTGTTTGGATTAGCTTCATTTGATTTAGACATGTGAACCCTTGATCATTCTTCCATGACATGCATCATGAGACCATTTATCCTAAGATAGTTTCTTCTTCATGCACCATTGGATGTGTTTCTTCCTAAGGGGAGGAAAAATGTTTGTTGTTGTTGGATCATCTCCATAATCCTTCTTCATGCATTCACTTCTGACAAAGGAGCTTCTACCTTTTGGAGGGATTCATTGTCTCATCCTTTCTCTACTATGGGTGGATCTTGATTGTGTTGAAAGTATGAAGGTTTTATCATTGATGTAAAAAAAAGTTCAACAAGCTGGTGTTTTCATTGATGTCAACTATGTGTTGAGGAAGTTTGTTGCATGTTGAGGATATTGAGAAAATTGATAAAATGAGGAAAACTAGATGTTGCAAAGGTGTTCTATTTTTGCTTCGCATTTCTTCCAGGTTGAAGATCTGCCTTTGTGGTTTGGATATGTTGGATAGAGTTGTTCAGAGTCTCTATATCCAAAATTTGGGCTTTTGGACCAATGGTCAAATGAAGTTGTGTTCACCAGTATGTGAATTGGTTTTGCAGTGCTATACAGAGGTATCAAAAATGTATTTACTCCACATTTCTCCACATTTTCTTTTCATGACTTGTGGTTATGAAGGAGAGTTAATGAATTTTTTCTCTTGTTTGTGTCAAGAGGATTCATGGTTAGACGTATTGGAAGAAGGTATCTTGAGTTATAGAGTATTGCATTATCTAGTAGTGTTGTTTGGATAAACAGTATGATTATAATATTCAGGTGAGATTTGTTGTGAATAAATTTGTTGGTTTTTAGGATGTTCTTGGTTTGTGTTCAAGTGAATTTTGTTGTTTGAAATTTTCAGATTGATTTAAGGAAGCATGCACTTAATGTTTAATGTGTTTTAACGGGTAAGGATCGACTTGGTGTTTACACTACATTCGAAGATGTTCAAATATTTAATGAAGGCATAGTGTGGCTTGTGAGATTTAATTTGGGTCTCAGTTAACTGTTGTTTTGGTCCATTTTCATTCCTATTCCTCACGGGAATGTTTAGTGCAGACCTAATTTGAAATAATAAACTGTGAAGCATGTATTTCTGACCTTGGAGAAAGATTTCAAGGTTGAGGATGGTATAAGTATGAGTCGAGATGTTGAAGGTTGTCAAGATAGAAAAAATAGAGGTGTGTGATGCAAGTGATGCAAATTTCTGAAGAGTAAAGTGTGAGTTTGAGTAGAGCAGTGCAAAATTCAAACTGTTGGATTAGTGAATGTAGTGAGTTGAACTTGTCTGTAATATTTCAAAAAAGAATACAAAAGTGTTGCAACATTTGTGGTTGATTCCTTGTTGCATTGAGAAGTTTTTCTCTGTGTAACATTTCTCTTATATCTTCTTTGTTTCTTTCTGTAGTAGTGTGCCCTGGCTGTGATCCTTTTTGGATAGTGTGTCCTATTCTAGCAGTGAACCCTTGTATTGGTTTTGAAATTACTTATATTGTGAGCTAATCCTCACCGTGGTTTTTCCTTCATTGGGTTTTCCACGTAAATTTGGTGTTCTCTTGTGTATGGTGTTGTTATTTTAGTTTCTGTTATTTGCATTGCATGATTAGTCACTTTAACAAAATAAGGGTTTAATGGATTCATGTGGATTTGATTACTGTTAAGGGTTATGATGTTTTAATTTGCTACAACTAATTCACCCCCCTCTCAGTTGTTTTGTTCATTTAACAATTGGTACTAGAGCAAGGTTCCTTGGAGAAGAGATTAACCGCTTGAGGTAGATCCGAAATGGTGAAACAAATTGATTTCCCTAGATTTGATGGAACATACTATGCATTCTAGTAGAAAAAGATGGAAGGATATTTGGAATCTCATGGATTTGAGATCGAAAAGGCAATAAAGAATCCATATGTTGCACATTTGAATGGTCCAAGAATAAGTAATGAGATCAAGGCACATGAAATAAAGGTAAGGAAAAATTTACTCTAATGAATTTTCTTTCAAATTCTAAATTGGTTAAAGTTATGAATCTTAAGACTACTAAAGAAGTTTGGGATAAGCTAGAGAGTATTTATGAAGGAGATAACAAGGTTAAACAATCAAATTTGCAAAATCTGAAGGCACAATTTGAGACCTGAGAATGTTTAAAGATGAAACAATTACAACTTACATGTGGAGAGTTGATGAGCTAGTAAGTGCTATGAGAGGTCTTGGTGCACAAGTCAAATAACCTAGAGTGGTAAAGAAATTTCTCAAAACTCTTCCTAATTCATACAGTGAAAAGGTATCTACTATTGAGGAAGTTGCAAATTTTAATAATTATCCTAGAGATCAGTTTATTGGTACACTAACTTCATTTGAGATGAGAAAACTTCGTTTGAAAAATGGTACAAAAGTAGAGACTTCTTTTAAGGTTGGAAAATTAGAAAAGGTTGAAGACTCAGATGGAGAAGATCTTGATGATGTGGGAGCTAACTTTGTAAGAAGATGGAAAAGGGCATCAATAAGTACAAAGGAAAATTACCTTTCAAATGTTTTATTTGTGGAAAAGTAGGTCATTATGCTTCAAGATGTCCAAACAAAGTTGCGAACAATAAGAGTAAGGAGAATAAAGGAAAGACGATTAAAAGAAGCTCCTATGTTAGAGAAGATGCTACTATTTCTGATGATGAATCTAATTATGGAGATGATCATGAATGCGTGTTCTTGGATATAAAGGATGAATCTACTTGTGCTAACCTTGATAATTGTGTGAAGGAAAGTGTTTCAGAGAAGAAAGATAAGGTTGAAGGTACTTTGGTTTCTTCTTTCCATGTTAAACATGATAAGAACTAATGGGTTGTTGACAATGGCTACTCTAATCACATGACCAAAGAAAAAGTAAGTTATTTAAACTTGAAAAGTATGATGGATGATTAACTAAATTTGGAGATAATTCAGGAGCTCTAAGATTTGTGGAATAGGTTCAATTATTTTTGATGACAAGCATAATACTAAAGATGTTTACTATGTTAAAGGTTTAAGGCATAATATTTTTAGTGTTGGAAAAATGTGTAGCAAAGGATATAATCTTGTGTTTAAGGATGAAACATGCGAGATTAGAAAAGGGTTAATAACTGTGATTGCTGCTGGAAAGAGGACAAATGGAAACATCTATCATATTAAGGGTGTTGATGGCCATTGCTTTATTTATCAGATTAGTGACAGTTGTTCATGGCACCAGAGGATGTGTCACATAAATTTTGATAATTTGGTGAGAATTAGTTCAGTTCATGCAGTGAGAGATCTACCAAGAATCACAAAGCCTATTAATGTTGTTTGGAAGAATTTTCAATTTGGAAAGAAAGTAAGGAGTAGTTTCAAAGGAAAGGAACAATCTACTACCAAACTACTGGAATTAATTCATACAGATCTTTTTGGTCCTACAAGGGTGAGAAGTCTTCAAGGTGACAAGTATTTTTTGCTTTTGATTGATGATTACTTTAGAATGACATGGATTACTTTTCTTAGAGAGAAATATGATGCACTAGATAGATTCAAAAAATTTAAAGCTATGGTTGAAAATGAAATGGATTTGAAAATCAAATGTTTGAGGTCTGACAAAGGTGGAGAATTCACCTCCAATGAGTTTAACATGTTTTGTGAAGTTCATGGAATAAAGAGGAACTTGTCTACCCCTAGAACTCCTCAACAGAATGGAGTGGTTTAAAGGAAAAGTCGGACTACTCAAGAAGCTACTAGAACTATGATGAAAGAAGAAAATATAATAGAAGTCTACTGGAGAAGAAATTCATACTACTATTTACATACTTAAAAAAGTTCAAGCAAAAGTTAACAACACAAAGACTCCCTATGAGTTATGGTATGGAAGGATTCCTACTGTCAAGTACTTTAGAGTATTTTTGGAAGCAAATGTTATATCAAGAGAGATGAAGAAAAATTAGGAAAGTTTGATGCAAAGTCTGATGAAGGTATATTCCTTGGATATTCTACTAAAATCAAAGCTTACAAATGTTACAACAAAAGGCTGAGAAAGATTGTTGAAAGTGCAAATGTTAAGGTTGATGAAAATTTGTAGAATTCAATTGCAGTAGATGGATATGTGTCAAATGAACCTCATTGTAGAGAAAAAGAAGAAAAAGCTAAAGAAAAAGAAGTGCAAAATGAAGAGGAAGAAGCTCCCGAGCAGAACCCTAAGGCCCTTAAGTATGTGCAAAAGAATCATTCTGAAGAACAAATCATTAGAGACAAGAGGAAAGGAGTATTAACAAGAAGCATAGTTGCTAAAGCTAAGGTAAATCTATGTTTACTTTCTAAATTTGAACCTAAAACAGTGAGTGAGGCATGAAAAGATGAACATTAGATGAAGGAAATGGAAGAACTTATGCAGATTGAGAAAAATCAAGCTTGGGAATTGGTTTCTAGACCAACAAACAAGAACATAAGGAGAACTAAGTGGGTATTCAGAAACAAGCTAAATGGGAATGGAGAAGTGGTAAGAAATAAGGCAAGAATTTTGTGTAAGGGTTACTCACAACTAGAAGGAATAAAATTTGAGGAAAATTTTGCCCCAATATCAAAATGTTTTTGGAATTTTTAGCATACAAATATTTTAAAGTTTATCAAATGGATGTGAAGTCTGCTTTCCTAAATGGTGAATTGGAAGAAGAAGAGGCTTCATACGGAACAACCGATAATCAGAAGCACAATGTAATCAAATATGGTGTGCAAATTGAAGAAGGCATTATATGGATTGAAGCAAGCTCCTAGAGCTTGGTATGGAAGATTGGATAGATATTTGATATAACAAGGATTTAGTAAAGGCATCGTAGACAATAATATTTACTTCAAAATTGAGGAAGACAAAATATTGATAGTGGTTGTGTATGTGGATGATATTGTATTTGGAGGCAATGAAGCTATGTGTAAGAAATTTATAGAAGAAATGTACGAGTTTGAGATGTCACATTTGGGAGATGGAATCTCTTCCTCGGGTTACAAATCAACCAAACGGATGTCGGATTTTATTCTATAGCCAAAGCGCATGTAAAAGTGGATGCTAAGAAGTTTGGAATGGGAAGACTATAAACTAGTATGCACCCTGCGGTGATTGGTTGTAAATTGAGCAAAGATGATGATTCACCTAAGGTTGACTCAAAGAAAATACAGATCTATGATTGGAGCTTTGTTGTATTTCACTACTACTAGACCGGATATCATGCATGTAGTTTGTCTGGTGGCTAGATTTCAAGAAGATCCTAAAGAAACATATGTTGTAGTTGTGAAAAGCATATTCAAATATTTAAGAGGCACTCCAGATTATGGCTTGTGGTATCCTAAGGATACTGGTTTCATATTAAGTGATTATACAGAGCAGATTGGGTTGGATGTGTTAATGATAGGAAAAGTACAAGTGGTGGTGCATTCTTTTTTAGATGTAGATTGGTATCATGGTTAAGTAAGAAGCAAGATTCACTTTCTTTATCCACTATAGAGGCTGAGTATATTGCAACAACATCATGTTGTACACAAGTTTTATGGATGAGACAAACATTGAAGGATATCAGAGTAGTGTATGATGAGCCTATATCTATCTTTTGTGATAATACAAGTGCAATAAATATTTCAAAGAATCTAGTGATGCATTCAAGGAAAAAACATATATCAATTAGGTATCATTTTCTGAGAGAGAAGGTCATGGAGAATGAGGTGAAGCTTGAATATGTACCTACAAAGGATCATATTTCTAACATATTTACTAAGGCTCTTCCTAAGGATACTTTTGAGTATCTTCAGGAGAAGCGGGGGTTATTGCCCCTCCTTTCTTGAACTAAATGCATATGGAGATGCATTAGTCTAGTGGATCTATGGATTCATTTCTTTTCTGGATTGATGTTGGTGGATACCCCTCAAGGGGAGTAGGTAGTGTCATGTGTTGTCATTGAGTTGCTGATTTGATTGGGTGTACTCCTAAGGGGGAGTATTCTGAGAAAGTTTCTTGGTTCAGTGTCAAAGGGGGAGAACAATGCAAAACATTTTATCCTTTTCCATTGATGTCAAAGGGGAGAAAGGATCATGTGAATTTTTTTTATCTCCTCAGGGGGAGAAAAGAAAAGAAAATCATAAGAAAGTGTATTCAGAGCTGCTGTGTTGTCTTTAATGGTTTTTCACATCTTGTGTTGCCATAAATGAAAAAGGGGGAGATTATTGCAACTATGAAGGTGTTTTCATTGAAGTCAACATGATGGTGTTGTCATTGATGTCAACTATGTGTTGAGGAATTTTGTTGCATGTCGAGGATACTGAGAAAATTGATAAAATGAGGAAAACAGGGTGTTGCAGAGGTGTTTGGTTTTTCTTCTTCCAAGTTGAAGATCTACCTTTGTGGTTTGGATATGTTGGTTAGAGTTGCTCATAGTTTCTATATCTAGAATTTGGGCTTCTGGATTGATGATCAAAGGAAGTTGTGTTCACCAGTATGTGAACTAGTTTTGCAGTGTTGTACAGAGGTGTCTGGGAGAAATGTATTTGCTCCACATTTCTCCATAGTTTCTTTTTAGGAATTTTGGTTATGAAGGAGAGCTAATGGTGTTTTTCTCTTGTTTGTGTCAAGAGGATTCGTGGTCAGGCATATCAGAAGAAGGTATCTCGAGTTACAGAGTATTGCAGTATCTGGTATTGTTGTCTAGATAAATAGTACAATTAAAATATTTGGCTGAGATTTGTTGCGAAGAAATTTGTTGGTTTTCAAGATGTTCTTGGTTCATGTTCAAGTGAATTTTGTTGTCTGAAATTTTCAAACTGATTTAAGGAAGCAAGTACTTAATGTTTAAAGTGTTTTCACGAGTAACGATCGACTTGGTGTTTACACTACATTCGAAGATGTTCAAATATTAATGAAGGCGTAGTGTGGCATGTGATATTTAATTTGTGTCTCAGTTAAGTGTTGTTTTGGTCCACTTTCATTCCTATCCACCGTAGGAATGTTTTGTGCCGACCTAATTTGAAATTGCAAAGTGTGAAGCATGTATTGCTGACCTTGGAGAAAGATTTCAAGGTTGAGAATGGTATAAGTATGAGTCAAGATGTTGAAGGTTTTCAAGATAGAAAGAATAGCTTAGTGTGTGATGCAAGTGATGCAAATTTCTGAAGAGTAAAGTGTGAGTTTGAGTAGAGCAGTGTGAACTTCAAAGTGTTGGATTACTGAATGTAGTGAGCTAAAGGTGTTTGTATTCTTTCAAACAAGGCTGCGAAAGTGTTGAAGCATTTGTGGTGGATTCCTTGTTGCATTGAAAGTTTTTCTCTATGTAACATTTCTCTTCTATCTTATTTGTTTCTTTTTGTGGCAATGTACCCTGGTTGTGAGCCTTTTTGGATAGTGTGTCCTATTCTGGCAGTGAGCCCTTGTATTGGTTTTGCAATTACTTATATTATGAGCTAATCCTCACTATGGTTTTTCCTTCATTTGGTTTTCCATGTAAATCTGGTGTTCTCTTGTGTATGGTGTTGATATTTCAGTTTCTATTATTTGCATTTCATGATTAATCACTTTAACAAAATAAGAGTTTAATGAATGCATACATAGATCTAATTACTGTTGAGGGTTTTGATGTTTTAGTTTGCTACTTGTACTAATTCACCCCCCCTCTCAGTTGTTGTATTCATTCAATAGATTATACTTATGTAACCAAAGTAGCACTTGGGGGGACATTTTGAGTCTTACTTTTCTTTGTCACATGTATGATTTCATTTCTTTTATCTCTCTTTTGGAGAGGAGTTTTTCCTTTGAGGTTTTCTCCTTTTCTCCAATTATGAGATATTTCAGTTGCTTGTTCATAGGTACCTCATCAGGCCTTGTAGTCAGGACCCATTCTGCATTCTTTTAGCTTCCTTTATCAGTTCTTTAATTTCTCCCTAAGTTGATCTTAAGGGGGGGTGTTGGAGTAAATAAGTCATTAGCTAATAATTAATTAATTATTACATGTTTTTACTTTAATTATTTAAGCTAAATTTAGGGCTTGCTTTTTTATTAATTACTTTGAACTAAAGATAGGACAAGTTGTCTCATTGCATGAGATTAGAACACTTGTCACTATCTAATCAAATCCTCATTTAGGGTTTTTTTCATGCTTTTATAAGCATGCACCTTCATTGTAATACTCATCCAGGTAATTTGCATCAATAGAATTCTCAGGTTATTGAGCACAATCTTGCTTTTTGATCTTCTCTATTGTGACAGGTAATTGCTTGTAGGTGTTCATGAGAGTTGTGGGTTGAATCATCAGCTTCAACAATATCTTATTTATTCTTTTTTTTCAATATATAAGAAATGGAGTCCTAGTAATCTTTCTATAAGATCACCATTGTCTAATTATGGTTATATTTGTGATTTTTATTCTTGTTGGTTCAACAACATTGAATTTTGATCTTAAATCTTTTACATTGTAAAATCAATCAATTAATTAATAAATCAATAATAGAATTTATATTATTTGTCTAGTCAAATGTGTAACATATTCATATTTTTTATTTAAAAAAATATAAAATTATATTATTGATAAGTCTTCCCTTCATTGAAAAGGTAAATTTAAGATATTAAAAAAAACATTTTTAAAACATACATCATAATATGTAAATTATTTAATGCATATCGATGATGATGGAAATTCCTATTATCATGTTAGTAATTATAATGATAAGAATGTTGAAGTCCACTTTCATTCACCTAGTTATGTTGATGGTGATTCAAATTCTCATAAAATTTCAAGTGTGTTAGAACAAATAAAATCATGTAGACATTCTCTTTATATTTTACAATTTTGTATTGCTCAATTTCATAATCCAACCAAAATAAATTATCCTCTCCTTTTCATTGAAAATTTTGTGTCTTAATTTTTAAGATAACTATATACTTTGTCACTACAAGATTAATGACCAATATTTTTTCAAGACACATACAATATTATTTATATTATTAATATATCACTCATTCAAACAAGAAATTGTTGCCTTCTACTATTTTTATCTATTGTCTATTGTAAACTCTTTCTATTTGAACTATTTGTCAACATGAATATGTACTTTTATTCTTAATCTAATACATAAAGAAATAGTTATGGTGATAAAGATTAATAGCTCTACCTCCTCTATTACTACAATGAATTTTCATCTATTAGTCTTGTAATTTATTAAATATTTTAGTGTGATTAAAGATATAAGAACAAATCATTATGATTTTGATTACTTAAAATATTATTTGTAGTCTTTATGAGTGCTTCTCATTTTAAGTATTTTTTTTATTTGATGAGTATAAAAAATCACATGCTCAAGTTTATACATATTTAAACACTTCTATCATGTCTCTCAATGTGAGTTCTCTAGCTAGGTGTTTTCAGCAATAGTAGTTCGAGACTTGGACGCTAGGGGGTATCAGAGTGGCACAACGAAAGTCCATTGGTGTTGATATGGAGGGACTTCCAAATATGACATTTGAGGCATACCCGCTCGATACTTGGAGTTGGCATGTTGGAGTTGATTTTCAGAGTTGGGATATAGGGATCTCATTGTTAGATGGATAGTCTCATTGGTTGATAGAGTTTGATAGCTTCATGGGTTCCAGCTACATTCAGAGTTTTTGGGTTTGCATATGTTGCAGGATCACTTGGGATCCAGGTGGTTGGTGGACATGTGTAGGTGATTCTCCATTTCAAGCTTCAGGTACTATGGCAGTTGGATGGTTTGGCAGTTTGGATTGCTTGAGGACAAGCAATCTTTGGGAAGGGAGGACTGTCATGTCCCTAATTTGGAGAAAGATTAATTTAATTAATTAAGTTGTCCAAATATTGTTATTTCATGACGATGACTAATTAATTATTTTAATTAAATTAAATATTAAGTTAATTATTTATAAAGTTATCCTAAAAATACAATATCATAAGGTAACTTTATATTTAATTAATTTAATAATAAAGTGACTAAAAATAAAATAATATCAAAAAGTCACTTAATGAAATAAAATAATATTTTATTCTAAAAGCTTCTTGGTGATGAGGTATGAAAAGTATAAGAAGAAGCTTGGGCCTTGCATTTGGGCTACATTGGTAAGCTTGAATGCTTGGCAAGTTGGTTTCCAATCTTCATTTGTGAAAGACCAAACCTAGCTGGTTAAGTGCCAATTTCGGTTGTGAAATATCAACCCTAGTTGGATATTGGAGGAAGTTACTTCAGACTTTCTACTTATGCTTCATTGGTAAAATTTTGTGGCCTTTGGCCAAATTTTGGAGAAAATTATTGGGGAACATCTTTGGAGAAGTTTGGTGAATTATTTGAGGTCTGTAATTTTGTTTCAATCTGCAGACCAACCATGGGAGGAATTGCATTTTCATTCATTGCTCTTCACTAAGGGGAGATAATTTTGTGGGTATTGGAGGGACCACTTTCTCTTGCAAAGACAATCATTTCTAAAATAATTTTGGAGGCCAAAACTGCTGCATTTATTTATACAAAAAGTTGTCAGGCAAGAACAGGGGTGAAAACTTTGGAGGATCGATTCTTCACTCAATAGACTTCATTTTTGCTGATTACTGTTGGTCAAGTTTTCCAATCAGTTCTCAGTCATTTCAACATATTAATACTAGGTTCCTTCATGTCATTTAAGTGTAGTTTCATTGTTACATCAGCTTGTAATAGGTGCTGCTATAGAGTTCATTGAAGTTGCATTTGATAAGCATTGTAAGCCAAGAGTCTTGGAAAACTTTTATATTAGTTATATATCATAAAAAGAATGAGTTGCATGACATTTTCAGTTTGTAATCATTTTCATTTCATTGAAATATTGCATTGGAGTTATAAGGAGTTTGGCTGCAAACTGTATGACAAAATGTCTATGAGCTGAAAGTCATCATTTACATGTTAGGATTGCATAACAAGTGTTTGAATAAATGCCAAATGCTGTAGATGATTATCTCGTTCGATAGGATGCATAATAAATGTTTATCATAATTTCCTTATTGCTGTAGCAGCTGCAATATTACATAAGAATTTAGTCATCTGGGTTGCTTGCCAAGTGTTTGCATTAATGTCCCTTGGCTGTAGGTGCATATTTCAGTCATATAGTTGCATTGGAAAGTCATAACAATAGTTACTTTGCATACTCATACATTTCAGTCTTTGGAACATGTTCATTTGAGTCCATTGAATGCATAAAATCATTCTTACATTACAAAATACCAAAAAGAACTTTAATCAACAAGTACAAATTTCGCTTGGCAACTGTTTGACAAAATTCCCAAGGTTCAAATCAGCAAGTTTAAGGTCAAATCTAGTGAGGGACACCACAATGGTATCAGAGCCAAGAATCTTGCTAGCCTGTTGGGTAGATTGCACTTTGTTTCAACAACTTGATTGCAGGTCAAAATTTTAGTTGGTTGAGAAATGGTTTCTAAAGAGGATATTGAAGTTGCTTACAAAGAATACCTTGCATTATCGCAAGATTTCAAAAACGTCCTTCCCTTCATCAGCTTTGTGAACATCTTGGAAGAGGTTATACTTTCACCACAAGGATCAAGACATTGTATTGAATCCCTTTCAAAATGGTTTGCATCACAACCCAAAAGGAAGGAGAAACATGATGTGTCTACAAGTGGCATATCTAGAAGTCTTTATAATGGATTTTCAGTAGTGAATGATCAACCACATGAAGCTATGGATTCTCTTGATGCCCCATTAATTGAGTATAGCATTACATCATCAACTTTACGTAGTAATGGCAAGAAATATGATTGTGAGTTGGGTAGCCATGAAAGTGAAAAGGGTAATGCACATGAAGATATCACAAACAAGGGTGATAATTTTGAGTTTTCGATTACGAACAACAACCTATCACCTCCACATAATCATGAGGCGATGGTCAAACCACATGAAGATGACAATGTTATAAAGTCTTCCAATGTTAGCACTCAATCTTGGTGTGTTGAACTTGTGGAGAACAAAAATCAGATTTGCATAGAGGAAGATGTTGAACACATGACACTTCATGATGACTTCAAGATTGAAGAAGAGCACGTGATGGATGAAGACAAAACATCTACATTAGAGCAACTACATGAAGACATACAAGTGGATGGGGATGTTGATCATTCATTGAGTGGAGTAGCCACTAGTGATTTGGCTTAACATGATGAGGGAGATACTATTCAATGGCATGATGTCACTACTAATTTGTTTGAGGACAACAACATAATGTTCCATCTTCCTCATGATACAAGATCTTTTGATCATGAGAAAGTCAATAATATGACATCACACATTGATGGCAACTCTACACCAGTTGATAAACATAAAGATATCAAGCATAAGATGGCTGATTTTGTTTATTTTGGCATGAAAGAAGTAATGAGTTCCGAAAAGATGAACGAAGAATGGATGCAGAAAGCCAAAGAGGCTAAGTTGGTGGCTGCCAATGCAAGACAATACCTTCAAGAAGTCAAAGAAAAAGTCAATCTCATCAACATAGCAAGGAAAAGAAGGATAGATAACATTAGAAGACTCTTTATGCAAATAGGGTATGAATCTGAAAATGCACAATATTCTAATGGTAATGATGAGATTGGTCAACTGAAGGTCTGGTGTATTCTAGCTATACCTTCTTTTCTACCTCATACATCATTGCATGTTGAAAATACAACTTTGAAGGCAACATCAGTTGAGGTGGATAGATGGAGTTGGGATTGTCACCTTGGTGTTAGAGGACAAATTGATGATGAGTCCAAGTTTGACAAATCTCTCAATGTGAGTTCTCCAGTTGGGTTTTTTCAACAGTAGGAGTTCAAGATTTGGACACTAGGGGGTATCAGAGTGGCACATATATTATTTTCCTAGTCAAATATGTAACATATTCATATTTTTTATTTTCAAAATTTTATAAAACTATATTATTGATAAGTATTTCGTTTGTTGAAATAGTAAATTTAAGATATATTTAAATTTCATTCTTGAAACATACATCATATTATGTAAATTATTTAATACATATCAATGATGATGAAAATTCTTATTGTCATGCTAGTAATTATAATGATAAGAATGTTGAAGTCCACTTTCATTCACCTAGTTATGGTGATGGTGATTCAAATTCTCATAAAATTTCAAGTGTGTTAGAACAAATAAAATCATGTAGACATTCTCTTTATATTTTACAATTTTGTATTGCTCAATTTCATAATCCAACCAAAACAAATTATCCTCTCCTTTTCATTGAAAATTTTGTTTGTCTTAATTTTAAAGATAACTATATACTTTGTCACTACAAGATTAATGACCAATATTTTTTCAAGATACATACAATATTATTTATATTATTAATATATATCACTCATTCAAACAAGAAATTGTTGCCTTCTACTATTTTTATCTATTGTCTAATGTAAACTCTTTCTATTTGAACTGTTTGTCAACATGAATATGTATTTTTATTCTTAATCCAATACATAAAGAAATAGTTATGGTGATAAAGATTAATCATTTTACCTCCTCTATTACTACAATGAATTGCCATCTATTAATCTTGTAATTTATTAAATATTCTAGTGTGATTAAAGATATAAGAACAAATCGTTATGATTTTGATTACTTAAAATATTATTTGTAGTCTTTGAGTGCTTCTCATTTTACGTATTCTTTTATTTGATCAAATATAAAAAATCACATACTCAAGTTTATACATTTTTAAATGCATCTATCATGTGTACAACAACTTTAAGAGGTAATGGCTTCCAATTAAATATTTATTTAAGAAAACCATAAAGAATATGGAGTTCTTTCATTACAAAATGCTATTATTGACCATTTAATATGTAATTATATCTACACAAGCTTTATGATGATTTTAGGAGAAAGGATTCAATGGATGAAAGTTCATTAATAGTTATTGATTCACACACCTATACTCTCAATTAAATACAAATTTTAAGAATTAATAGTTGAGAAATAGTATACCAGTAAAGTTTTAATGAGGAATCAATAAATGTGTAACTATAGCCTTCACAAGTCACATAAAAAAAACGATCATTTGTATGGTGAGACATAACATGATTGAGACTACATGTCTTGATGCACATGTTATGAGAAATGGAAGAACATACACAAAAAGTTGAAAAATTAAATTGTGATTGCACAGTAATAACACCAATAAAAAAGTAATATTAACATTGATGGTTTCCATAGTTTTACAATGTATGATGCAAATGTCTATAAACCATTGCATTCCCCTATAATTTCTCAAAATTTTCTTATGGGAAACTAATTCCAAATTAATGTTATTAGATTTCCACAATCCATAATACTATCAATAGTTGTTTCTGGATTCGATTGTGTGTAAGCTTTTTAAATCAACATTTTGAATCACACTCCGTGATCCATCATCAGGATAGAGAGCTTAAGGATGATGGATCACAGAGTGTGATTCAAAATGTTGATTCAAAAAGCTTACACACAATCGAATCCTTAAGATCTCTATCTTGATGATGGATCACAAAGTGTGATTCAAAATGTTGATTCAAAAAGCTTACACACAATCGAATCCAGAAACAACTATTGATAATTCCAAATTAATTATTTATTAAGTTTAAGACTAGGCGACTTTATTAGAATATGTAAACCTAAATTTTCCACCAAATATTTTGGTACAATTATTTTTTGGGATGTTTTCAACAATTTAGTGAATGCTGATTGGACTGCATCATTGATACTTAGAACCCAAAATAATAGATTTAAAGTCATAACTCAAATACAAAAACATTCTGAAAATTTCATAAATTTTATAAAAATAATTAATTATTCATGAACTTGAAATTAAGAACTCAAAAAACATAGCTACTAGGTGGGACTGGCTTGTGACTGTTGGGTCCCCTCACAAGGGACTAGTCTCGCCCCCATTCGCCCCAATACCCAAGATACAAGGTGTTGGGCGGGGTCGCGGGGATACCCCTGTCATTAACAAAAAAAAAAAAGCTCTTGCTCCTTCGCCAGCCAAATTGAATACATGTCAGCTCTACTGTCTCTCTACTTTAGATTTGAACTCAGCTTTTAATAATAAATTTTGTTTTTGATATTATATTAAATGCTAAAAAATATAAAGAATATACAGTAAGATTTACAAAAATGAATGAATGGAGATTTTTATTAATGTTCATGAGGTCAAACAGTCTATGGGACCATCCGATAACCAACCACACTACTAAACACAAAAGCCCAAACAAGCAGGCTGCCCATACAGCATCTACTTGATCTCCCTTTCCTTTTAGATCCTGGATCTTCTAATGTGGATCTTGATCAAATACTTTATAATTTTTGTTATCCTTTCAATTCAAACAGATTATCTAAAGAACTCACATTAAAAATATCAAAATAATTGATCCGAATATCCTTATAAATCAAACATTCCATCTCCACTAACTCCAAAATAAACAGATCAATTGCACAGTTAAACAACTGCAGCACTTTATCATACAGACCTATCTACTGTTTTAATAGCTTTTATCCCATAATTAATGTAGACTACACTTGGGCATTGATATTTTATTATAACACCCTCCCTTTCTATATATATTCCAATTTGCATGAAATGAAATGATACAGACGTGCAATCAATATGAATGACCTATATCTTTCAATAGTTATTCGTTTGTGTCGGTGAGCCTATCTTATTGGCTTTGATGTTACTCTTCAAAGGGAAAAGGAGGTCACGGTGGCCCACTTAATACATCATCTATACAACTGTGCTGCCGAAGCACAGAATGACAAGCGAATCCATTATTTAATGATCTGACAGCATTTTCAAAGGTGGGGAGAGACAGTAGGCGATTGTTTTTTATTAGATGGAAATGTGTTTGAAGAATCACATGATAGTCGGGTTTGGTGATGGCATGGGTGGGCCTTCTTTTGGATCATTAGCTGCTCTTCTGTATGTATTCTTGTTGGTTTTTTTCCTTTCATAGTAGTTTTTTTTGTTTGGGATTGTATTTTTTTTTTTGGTAAGAAATGGGGTTGCAAATTAAGTGGGTTTAATCTTGTGGAAAATTTCATGTTTAAGCGGATTTGAGTTGGAATAGTACTGGATGGGTGACCTCTCAGGAAGGCTCGATGTTTCACCTCTGTGAGCATCACCTGGATCATTCATTATCATGGGAGATGGGTTCTTGTGAACCACTACTCATGAAACGTGGTTCAATAAGTTTGACTCGAAAACTACAAAGTTGAATCGTGATAGCAATATCATAATTTGACACAGTGTGGAAAATATCTCCTACTCATCGAATTTACATAGGTTATTATCATTGGGTATATATTTGCCAATTTTTTTTATCATTAAGATTGATAACATTTTTTGCCAAAAAAAATTGTGTAAACAAAACCTTTAGAAACAAAACATTCCTAACAAGAAAGACCAAAGACAAAGATGATAACATATAAAGAAAAAAAGTGGAAATGGACTTGCATGTGTGAATAGTCAAAATTTTCCTTTTCAAATAATACAATCTTCTTAAAACTGTAATTATATTTTATAATTAAATACAATCATACAACCATCAAATTTAAACTATCATAATAATTTATAATAAAATATTATATTTTTCATCAATAAAACTATATAATTATTTTGTAATTTTTTTAAAATTGATAACAAAAAATTAATGTTTTTTTTTCATTATTTTCCATCTCCATCAAGTTTGAAGGAAGTCCATCTCGATTGGAACTTAAAATAGTGTAAATTAGACTAAAAAAACAAAAAAAAAAGTTTTAAAAAGGTCTAAAATTTTATTTAATGCTGTGCTTAAATGCATAAGAAAAATAATATATGTGATTTTTAATACAAATTTCACTCTTTGTCATTATCAAAGACATGACAAGATTTGCATGGATGCTTTGCTTTATATGCATACCCCATGGCTTTCATTAGTAGTTTGATACTGTTGCCATTATTGCAGGATTGCAGAAAACGCGTGGGTAGTCTAATAAGTGTGATTTTTACTGGGTTTTAATGATATGAAAAGAAATAAGATAATGGGTTTTTAACACCGTTCAGTTTAGAATAAAATAGTTAATAATTTTTTTATTTTTTATATAAATTTTGTAAAAATATTTGTATTGGTTTGAATCATAGTTTACATACTCGGAATCGGAGAGTACTTGGCAAGTCCAAAAATTTTGATTCGGGGAAAACTCGGCAAATACTCGGCAAATACTTGGCAAATGTGTGTGGATATTTATGTATGTGTATACTCAGGACTGCTCTGTGCACACATACATATCTATAAACATACACAGAATGCCAAGTTTGCATGCATATACACACATAGACATATTTATACACACACAAACATGCCAAGTTTGTGGATTTTTTGCAAGCCACTGGCGATTACTCGATAATTTGACAGGAGAAAATCCATCTACATACTACCCGCGAGTAAAAGCAGAGATTACTCGGCATGCAAATTTTTTGGAGATTACTCGGCTACTCGGAGAGTAATCGGAGAGTATGTAAACTATGGTTTGAATATATAATTGATTTGACTGTTGCTGTATATTGCATAAAATGTTTTTATAGTTCAGTTGTATTAACTGTTGGAAAAATATCATTTCTTTTATGGTTTCTTTTATTTATTTCATTCAGAAGATGATATAAGCATTGTTACTTTTCAAATGATATTTGTTCATTGATGACGATTATAGGAGTAGATTTATAGAGTTTATCTATAACAAATGTTTTACTTATCAACACAACTAAACGTTTTGTTAAAGTCTATGTCAAAATATTTATACTCCATATTATCTTCAAAAATAATGTCTATCCCACACCTTAGATGCACATTTGACTGTATTTACTTATTGATTAAAATTCAAAATCATGTTCTATTCTTAAATACAATTAATCAATGAAGACAATCAAATGTACATCTAGAATAGTAAATAAACAATATGAATGAATATTACAATGTTTAAATGTGTCAGAAGATCATATCTATTACATATCGCTCGCAAGCAATTTCTGAATCTTTGACCAAACCCACCAGAAAAAATCAGAAATTCTTGTATAATTATTGTTTGAAATAGGAAGGACTTGTCTGTTACAGCAAACCATGCATGTCCAAATTAACAGCCTTGATTCTACCTTGGAGTGAGCCTGGCTAGACCAATCCAACAATCATGATAGAAAACAAACACAATAAGAAAATGCTCTCTACATACAAACATAAATATAAATTGAATGAAATTACAGATTCTAGAAATAGAAAGTACAATTTACATCTGGAAGCAAAAATGCTCGTTGTAATGTGAAGGGATGCCAATAAAACGTGAACTCCATTAATCAAGAAGTGTGGGGCATTGATGCTTTTAATAAAGGTGCAGGGTATGAGGATATTGTATTTAATTTGAAAATATTTTATACATGACAGTTAGAATAAATTATTTGAAAAGGTAAGATTTCATAAAATTACATATTTTTTTTTATCAAGATTTATAATAGAAAAATGATTTTTTTTTAATGTATTAATATTATGTCTCTTGATCTGAAAATATATTAATATTATCTTTTATCCCTTAAACTATTTGAGCTTATAGACATTATTAGAATTCCTTTGAAAATGCTAAAGCCAGGGAATTTCTACAAGGAAAGAAGAATGGACAGCACATTGCAAACTTTATACCTTTTGTGGGCGCAAGCATAAATGCAGGAAGTAGTGTATGCATGCACAAATTTTAATGGGGATGCATGTCTGTAACTTGTTGAGCCGAAACTACTTAAGCACATCCAAAATCCACACAGCTGAAGGTTATCAATAATTATATATGTTTTCCCACTTTTTAACAATTCTTCTTCCAAACAAAAACACATTCAAACATTTTTTTTTAGCCATTCCAAAAAACGTATGACGTTGCAATATCAATATATTTTTAAATATAAATGAGATACATGATTCACTTTTTGAATTTTTTTTTAGTGTAGTAAGGGAAGAGGTCCAGTAGTCGTTATAGCTATCTTCATGCACCCTAAGCTCTTAAATGGTGTATTAGACTGACCCGATTAGTTTGGGTTTTCTTCGAATGCAAGTTAATGGCTTATAGCTATTCTTTTAGCTTTTGGGCATTTTTGACAAATGTAGGAGGGTTCACTAAGCACGGAAAGGTCAAAAAGTGACTATTTAAAGTTGATGTCCAACACGTTCTCTCTAATGACTCAATTAGTGTTTGCTTTCACCACTAATAAAATTTTATAAAAAATCCAATTAATGATCGTATTAACGTGCAATCACATTTATATATAAAAAAATAATCACTCACTTTTGAACATATGAAATTCACTTTATAATGTCGAAAGTTCACAAATGTTAGCGGTGTCTAATGTTCACAACACCACGTGCATGACCCACCATCTCTTGGACTATAACCTCCTTACAACTCAATTAATTTTCAAGTTGGGTTCATCAATGTGTTTTTTTCCCACATTATTTTCATTTAGTGCCCTCCATGTTTTGGTATTTGTCAAACTCTCCATGTTTATCATGCTCTCGATGGTATTTATAACCACAGATAAACCCTCATGTGAGTTTATTTTCATCCATGCCCTCCACGGTTTAAGGTAATTTCAAACTATCATTTCTCCTTTCATATTGTAGAAAATGGTACTCATTGTGAGTTTGGTTTCATAGCAGTTTTCTTGAACCATGAAGGGTTTCTTAGCTATTTGAGTATGGGATAATTTGACACACTTTTTGACCAATTTCATCATTTCTTATCATGTTAGCTATTGTCTCCATTATATGATAGTCTCCATCATTTGAGGTAACATCAACCTATCATTTCTCCTTTCATAATAGAATGGTACCCGTGAATCTATTATGCTCAAGCACTCCTATTTTTTTTGCATCAATGTGCAAACCATTTAGGGTTTCATTATCATGAACCCATTGACTTAATACAATGAAATACTCAACGAGGTTGTATAATCCACAAACATTCAACTTTTTTGGTTATATTTTAAAACCCTCATTTGATTCATGAATTTGTTTGATTAGGGGATTATTTCACATGATATTTTGATTGATATATTTGATTATTCATGTATTTATCTAATTAAGGGATTATTATCATGAAACCCTAAACTTGTATGGGCTTTTTTTTGAAAACCCTTGGTCTTTTAGGCTTATATAAAAAAACCCACATCTGTATTCATGAAGTTTCTATTTACAATTTTTAAATTGAGGGTTTGTTTTTTCCTTGGGGGGTTCAATCTTACAAAACCCCTTTACAAATTCAGGAAACTTTGTATTTAATTAATGGATTTTTGGTTAATTCATAAAAGCCCCCTTTATATATTCAAGAAACTATGTATATATAATTTGTGAAGTTTCACTTAAAACTGAAGTGAACACATGAAATTATATTCATGATTCTATGTATATATTTGTGACATATTGCCTTCTTTTTCCAATTCTAAAAAATGTTTCAAATTCATGACTCTCTATTTATTGTTAGTGACATTGTATGTATTTTTGTACTTCTGAGTGCCAATGGAATACCATATGTTTTTGTGTACTTTTTGTGTTTATAGTCATAAAACTATGTATATATCTCTCAACTTGTTTGAATTGCAAACTGAACATAACAACATACATCTTTATTTTTAATATTCATCTTACCTATGTTTAAATTACTCTCCTTTTGTTGTCCATAAGAACACAGTACCATACATTTTATGTAAATTGTGTTAGTGTTTGTCTACTTTCCATTGTACATACAAGAGAGCAACATACATATATATGACGAACTTTGTAACTTTTATTCTTTACTTATCAAAGTTTGGATTGCAAATTGAACACAACATACATCTTCATTTTTTATATTCATCTTCACTATCCATAAGAACACAATACCATACATTTTATGTAAACTATGTTAGTCTTTGTCTACTTTCCATTGCACATGTACAATAAATCAACATGTACATATATATGACGAACTTTGTAACTTTGATATGAAACAATATACATAAAAATATATATTATGTTTTCCAGTCCTTTAAGGTAATGATACCATCAGCTAGCACATTCACCCTTACAGTCTACTCCAATGTAAGGAGATCACCATAATTGTTGAGATAGAAGTGAAAAGTTCCCATATACCCCTTACAATGCCTTCACAAAAAAACTATAGAGCCTCCATAGTGAAAAACTTGTGTTTTGCAACTACGTCAAAAATTCCCAACATAAATTCCCCCCTTGGGATCACTTTCATCCTACTAATAGCATTCAATGCTAGTGGACAAATATCTAATTTCAGTAAAGCTAGGACCAACCCCGTAGCCAAATCCTTGTCTCCCATACCCTCTAGACCAAATTATTGAAGATGTTTTCGTATACCATTTTGTCATGAATGTGACCATTTAACTAGAGGCTTCTTCTGATAACCTCCATGATTGCAGTTATGCCCTTATTGTCTATGATTTGAAACAATCTTAGTGATCTCATGCATTCTCTCGAAGACATGGACACACAATTTTTGATACATCTTTTTTCGCCATTCTTCTACCACTCTACATGCCAAAAAACCAATGATCTACACATAGTTTTACAATGACTTCCTCCTCAGTTCCGATACAAATCTATTCGGATCTTTTTTATTAGGGAATCTAAGAAAGCACAACTTTTAGGTTCAACTTTGGTTACCTGTGACAGTTTAATCACTTCAGAATCCCCATTTACCTGGGCATATCTTTCCTCTTGGACCTTTCCATATCAGATTTCAAGATTCTCTAAAGGTCATCCCATCGAGTGGCACATTCTGCCGATATAGTGTCCTCTTTCTAATCCACACCCCAATGAGTAAGATAGTCTACCACATAGTTAGATTCTCTAATCCACAAGTCTTTGGTTTTTGTTACCTTTGGTTCTAAATCCCAACTAAACACAACAACATGCATCTTCATTTTTTTTTTGTATATACACATATATATACATATATACATACATACATATATATGTGTGTGAGCGTGTATGTGTGCGTCCATGGCTTTTTGGTGGTTTTCCAATTCTATAATCCGCAACCCCCAAATGAGAAGCTCCTATATACTTTGTGGGCTTTCTAATTCACAATCTCACACACTTCCTCTAAAATCTACATGTATTAACACCATTTACTATACAAATCTGCATAAATAGTAAATGGTTTAAGGATCCCCTTATAAACATTAAATTCAGATAAATGTAGAATTCAATCATTTCAACATACAAATCATATGTAAATGGAAATTATAAATTCAAATGTTGAATCATCCCCAAACAAATTCAAATTTGAAACACAACTAAAATGAATGCATTCAATTATCAGATTTGAATTGTTTAATAAGAGGGAAAGTAGCTAGCACAAATCTCACTTATTCTTGTCTGCTAGTATCCTCTGCATACTACAGAGCATCAACATGCCTTCTCTACACATTCCTCAAAATTCGACGCATCTTCAGATTCGTCAAATTTGGCTTTCAAAGTGGATACAACAACATGCAATTTCATCATGCTAGAAAATATACAAACACATATATACATATATATGTTTATTTCAGATTCTTCATCATAGAAGAAATCCGATATATTTATTATTTGAGATGAATGAATAGAAATATTGAAAACGGTCAAATTGTTGTGGGAATTCTTTCAGATTCATGATGAGAAATGTTGAAAACAATCAAAATATTATGGTAAATAATCCACTATTGGAATTCGGTAACATGTATGAGACTCTAGTCCGAGAAAAGGAAGGTCATGGACATGGCATTACAAACATTTAACATCGCTACCATGAACTTCGAACATTAAAAAATGAATTTCATATGTTCAAAAGTGAGTGGCTATTTTTTATATAAATATAATTGCACGTTTATATGACTAAGAATATTGTGCAACCTGCTATTGACTAGGTATATAATTTTAACTTGTATATAATGTGGTATATAATGCAATACATATATATTTATCTGTTCATAAATCAACAACTGTACATAGACACACACACATATATATTTATATGTTTTGCTACAAATCATATATACGTGTCTATATATGTATAAAAATATGCAGCAAAATAAATGCATGTCTATATATATATATATCAAAATATATATAAATAAATATATAGACATGTATATTTGATATGCAACAATATACATAAAATATGTGTGTGTGTGTGCATTCATTGTTTTATGAGAATTTTTTTCTTCATTTTATTATATTTGACAATGGTAAATCGAACTATGAAATTAAATTAGATTACTATGTTTACATGGTCTATTGTCAATATTCTATCCAATTATTCACATTTACAAATATTCAGTTGTTCTACTTGTTTACTTATTTGCTGGTTTACAAGCAATATTGTTAAGCTCCTTTCATGTTTGTTCATCACTACCTCAGTTGTACAAAAATATATGTAGGCATGCGAGAGTGTTGACAACTGATGTGACAATGTTCATGGCAACGAATTCAATGAATGTGTTTGTTAACACACCACACAATTTGGGATATTTTGTTCATATCATGCCTATTACTTGGATTTGTATAATGCAATAGTTTGTCCATTAACCAATCTTTCATAATAGTTCATTCATTTAAGTATTGTTATGATATTATTGATGTATGTTTCTTACTTCTTCAATTATATAATTATGTTATTGCAAGAATTTGAAGAGTGCTGGGAGGTTCATAGAATGCCTCTAATTCTAGCCAAACATTTTAGGTAAATTCTTTGGAGACTTTACTTTGACTCATGTCTTAAAATTAATGAGGCCCCACCATCTCCATTTGATGATGACCCTAAATTTTTAGTAGTCGCTCACAATAGCTCACCAATGGCTTATCATAGCCTCTTGATGCCTATAAACATCGATCGACACTCAACTAGTCGTCGATAAAAAAACCTCACCATCAACGCTAATCTCGACATCATAATAGTTTTCATAGTGGTACCCTCACACATTCGATGACTGCACAGTCCCAAGAATATGTTGGGATAAAATAGGATATTCCAACTATATTCAAGACTTTTTGGCATGATTTTTTCATGGGGGCTGATTTTTTCCTGACTGGAAAAGGAATATTCCTTGCATATTCCATTTGTTGATGTCATGCTAACATCGGCCTGACTTTAGCATACATATGACTGGCCCCTCCAAGCCCTAATTTTCCCTATATGAGCTATTATTTTGGGCATACAGTGTCAAAATCAGGCAAACAAGATATCATCAGAAACCTAGTTCCAATAAATTTCCAAATGTGTAAGTCTCATCATCAGATTTTTCTCTAAATCATTTTTCACTTTTGATCATATTAATTTTTACCTATATCTCTAATTTTCATTCAATTCTGGCGATGTTGGAAAGATATTTCAGAGCTCTTTAGATCAACTCATGCACTTTTCCATAATATACCCTATGTACATTTTATTCATTTTTTTGTGATTCACATTTTTGTCAATTACTTGGACGTCTTAGCACCTAGAAAGGAAATATTTATGTGAGATGATTTCATTTGATTCTCTTTACATGCATTGAGGTTTAGTCTATGATTTTTTATTTGAGGAAGTATCATGAGTTTTTTGTTCATCCTTCGATGGCCATCCTAGAAAAGGATAACTACGAGTTTTGGCGACATGGAATTCTAACACATCTTAGGTGGCTTGATCTTTTTTCTTATCTTTATGAACTTATACTTACACCAGACACACCAGGGATTTATTCAGCATGGAGTATTATTAATGATCATGTTGCAGGAGTGATTTGTTCAAGTTTTGATCATGACATTATGTGTACTGTATCGAACATTGGTTGTCGCCACACACTTTTGACTCAACTTTGGGAGATCTATGAAGACCCTAATATCTCTCCATATACCCAAAGGATCCTGTTGTAGATTGTGTCATTCCTCTTGGAAATGTAGATTTCATATCCTTTGATGATGATACTTCAGAGGAGCTTGAGTATATCACAAGTCTTACATGTTCTAATGGTTCAAAGACTTGTCTTCATGTTACCACTCTTCAGATCAAGACTAAATCACCATATCCTATTATTCTTGATCATCTTGGCATTACCACATATTTGGGCCCTATTGGTTTAGTGCAACAGGACATTCATCTTCTTCCAGACATAGCTACTTGGGATTCATATCTTGCAGACATATCATCCTTTTTGTGGAGTCTCAAATTGTAGATTTGGAGGATTAATTTGAGGATATTCATCTACTCTTTGTTGATATACACATAATCGTTGTTGGCCCATCATCTTCATCATCTTTGGAGCTTGTTTTAAATCAATCTTCACTAGTTTCTAGATTGGCATCATCTCTTTTTGAGATGTGGAAACTTGGGTACTTTTTAGAGGCACACATCATCTCTAGAATGGCTTCTCCAATCACCAATGGATTAATTTCTTAATTCTTCTATATTTTGGGAATGGCTTCTCCAATCACCAATGGATTGATTTCTTCCTAAGGGGAGGAATGTTGTTTCAAGCAATGGATTGTGTTTTGTCTTCAAGAATTTACTGTTGGCATGTAAGATCTCTTTCTTTATGGGAGCATTCATATCCTTATTTTCTCTCTCCTACCGAGGGACATCTATTGTACATGTGTGACATAAACAGTCCTTGGGGGGTCACATTGAGTCCTCCTATCCTTCTTTCAATAGCGTAGTTATTTCATTTTTTCTCTTTTGGAGATGAGTTTTTCCCATGTGGTTTTATCCTTTTCTCTAGTTATGAGATATTCATTTGTTTGCACATGGGTACCTCATTAGGCCTTGTAGCTGGGACCCATCCATGCATACATCATTACATTCTTCATTAGATATTTTTAGCTTATCCCTAAGTTGATCATAAGGGAGGTGTTGGAGTAATTAGGACATCACTTGATAATTAATTAAACATTAATTAATTATTAATTCCCTTATTACTTTATTCACTTAAGCTAAACTTAGGAGTTATTTTTCAATATTAGATTGGGCTAATTGTATAGGTCAAGTTTTCACATTGCATGAGATTAGGACACTTGTCACAATCTCATCAAATCCTCATCTAGGCTTTTCTTTTTCCTTTTATAAGGATTGATCCTTCATTGTAATTATTAATTCACATTCATTATTCAATATAGAAAGCATATCAGATGCTTTGTGAACCAATCTTTTCTCTTAGGGTTGCATAGAAAATCCGTTGCTCTCTTGTTTGTGACAGGTATTTTGGTTGTAGATGATTTCTAGAATTTGTGTGGTTCACTATCAACTTCAAAAATATCTTAACAAATACACCACAAAATATTATTCCTTTCAGAATGCACAAACAAGATAGGATAACTTGTATATTAAGGTTGGGCATTAGACTATACATCATTATATAATTTATTTTGTTAATAATCACTATTATGTGGTCTATGTCCAACTTAAATATTATATTTTGAATAAATGACATAAGATATTTCCCTCATCATATTTAATTTGGACATTTATGGAGTTATATAATGTAAGGTATTTTGACTCATTTTCCCCTCATCATGTAGTGTGGAACTAGTAGCTATCATTGATAAGGTGCCAAAAGTGATTTCATCAATGAATTTATCAAAGCCATCTTGAGTGGTTTCAAGTATGGAGTTTTGATCTTAAGCCTATTTTATTTAACTTGTGAGCTAATTATTTACTTTAAGAGTAAAACATTTGATAGATTATTAAATTAAGCTTTGAAGAATCATTTTAACTTACACTTAGTAGTAAACTACATTTTGAAACTATTTAAAAAATTATTTCAAGTCGCATATCTTATCTATTCTTTCTTTTTCCAATAAATAAAAAGTAGAGTCCCAATAATCTTTATATAAGATCACCATTCTCTAAAATTATTGTTGTATTTGTGATTTTTATACTTGTTGGTTCAACAATATTGAATCTTAATCTTAAATCTTTTACATTGTAAAATCAATTAATTAATAAATCAAGAATAGAAAAGGTTTGCCTAGTCAAATGTGTAACATATTCATAATTTTTATTTTGAAAAATTTATAAATTATATAATTGATAAGTCTTCCCTTTGTTGAAATGGTAAATTTAAGATATAAAAAATTTCATTCTTAAAACATACATCATATTATGAAAATTATTTAACACATATTGATGATGATGAAAATTCTTATTGTCATGCTAGTAATTATAATGATAAGAATGTTGAAGTTCACTTTCATTCACCTAGGTATGGTTATTGTGATTCAAGGTGATTCAAATTCTCATAAAATATGTTAGAACAAATAAAATTATGTAGACATTCTCTTTATATTTTACAATTTTGTATTGCTCAACTTCATAATCCAACCAAAAAAAATTATCCTCTCCATTCCATTGAACATTTTGTTTGTATTAATTTTTAAGAGAACTATATACTTTATCACTACAAGATTAATGACCAATAATTTTTCAAGATACATACAATATTATTTATATTAGTAATACATATCACTCATTCAAACAAGAAATTGTTGCCTTCTACTATTTTTAACTATTGTCTATTGTAAACTCTTTCTATTTGAACTATTTGTGAACATGAATATGTACTTAATACACGACATAAAAAAAAAGTTATGGTGATAAAAAATAAACACTCTACCTCCTCGATTACTACAATGAATTGTCATCTATTAGTCTTGTAATTTATTAAATATTTTTGTGTGATTAAAGATATAAAAGCAAATCGTTATGATTTTAATTACTTAAAATATTATTTGTAGTCTTTATGCATGCTTCTCATTTTATATAATTTTTTTGACACCTCATTTTATGTAATTTTTTAATTTGATGAATATGAAACATCACATACTCAAGTTTGTACATTTTTAAATGCTTTTATCATGTGTACAACAATTTTAATATGTAATGACGTCCAATTAAATGTTTATTCAGCAAAACTATAAAGAATGTGGAGTTGTTTCATTACAAAAGAATATTATTGACCATTTAATATGTAATTATATATATGTATAGGCTTTATAATGATTTTAGGGGAAAGGATTCAATGGATGAATGTTAATTAATAGTTGATATTGAGTCACACACCTATACTCTCAATTATTTAATTGAGAGTATAGGTGTGTGACTCAATAAGAATTAATAGTTCAGAAATAATATACTAGTAAAAACTTAATGAGGAATCAAAAAATGTGACTATACCTTTCACAAGTCACATCAAAGAAACAACCAATTTTATGGTGACACATAAGATGATTGAGACTACATTTCTTGATGCACATATTATGAGAAATGGAAGAACACACATAAAATGATGAAAAATGAAATTTTGATTGTATAGTAATAACACCAATAAACAAAATAATATTAACATTGATGGTTTCCATAGTTTTACAATGTATGATGCAAATGTCTATAAACCATTGCATTCCCCTACAATTTCTCAAAAAAATCCTATGGGAAACTAATTCCAAATTAATTAATTATTAAGTCTAAGACTAAGTGACTTTATTAGAATATGTACACCTTAATTTTCCACCAAATATTTTGGTATAATTTTTGTTGGGATGTTTTTCAACAACTTAGTGAATGTTGATTGGATTGCATCATTGATACTTAGAACTCAAAATAATAGCTTTAAGCTCATAACTCAAATACATAAACATGTTGAAATTTTCATAAAGATAATATTTTATTTATGAACTTGAAAGGAAGAATTCAGAAGACATAACTATTAGGTGGCCCTCTCCTCTAATAACTCATGCTCCTTCCCCAACCAAAATGAATACATGTCAACTCTATTGTCTCTCTACTTTAGATTTGAACTCAACTTTTAATAACTTTTGTTTTTAATATTAGATTAAATGCTAAAAAAATTATAAAGAATATACAACAAATTTTACAAGAATGAATGAATAAATTTTTTTAATAATGTTAACGAGGCCAAACAGTTATGGGAACACCCAATAACCAACCACGCTACCAAACACAAAAGCTCAAACAAGCAGGCTGCCCATACAACATTTACTTGATCACCCTTTCCTTTTGGATCTTGGATCTTCTGATGTGGATCTTGATCAAATACTCTACAAATTTTATTATCCTTTCTTCTTCAAACATGTTATTCAAGGAACCCACATTGAAAATCTCAAAATAATTGATCCGAATATCCATATAATCAAATATTCCATCTCCACTAACTCCAAAATAAAAAAATAACATATTCTATCGACAGATCAATTGACAGTTAAACAACTGCAGCGCTTTATCATACAGACCTATCTACTGTTTTAATAGCTTTTCTCCAATAATCAATGTAGACTACATTTAGGCATTGATATTTTGTTATAACACCCTCGCTTTCTGTATAAATTCCAATTTGCATGAAATGAAATGATCAGACGTGCAATGTCAGTGGGAGCTTTTCCTTTGGAAGCTTCAGCGATAACCCGGTTGTTAAGTTATCTAAAAAAGGTTGAAAACATGGATAACCACCGGTGGCCCAAAACGGTTATGGAGGAGATTCTAGTCCGAAGAAAGAAAACATGGATGAAACAGAACATCAAGTGGCTGAACAAGTGGAACATCAAATTACATGAGTGTCCTGACACCAACAGTGAAATAAAAATCTATGTGAAGGAAAAATTCAGGACTGCCATGTGGTCAAATCAGATCGGACGAAAAAAAGCATATTACATCAAAGAGTTTAACCCAGCTAAGGAACATGGTGAAAAACCATATTTAGGTGCAACTATTAAAGGGAAAGCGAGGCTATTAATTGCTCAATTGAGAACGGGGTCCCACCATCTTAGATGTGAGACTGGTAGGTGGAAGACTCCTAAGGAAACTTGGGAAGAAAGAACGTGCTTATTTTGTAATAAGGGAGTGGTGGAAACGGAGTGGCACTTCGTCATGGAATGCACAGCGTACGAAAATATCCGTAATCAGTACTCAAGTATTTCAGATGTGGGCAATATGCAGCAGTTATTTGAGGAGGATAAGATAAATCAGACGGCTAGCCTCCTAGTCAAAATTAATAGCAGGAGATCTGATCTGGAGAAGAGTCTGGAGACAAACTAAGTTGTTGAGTGTCTCGGTCCCATGGAACATTTTAGTCGTGGGCGTCATTAAAATCTTTCATTCATTCATTCATTCAATCAGTATGGATGACTTTTCATGACCATTCTTCAAATGTTTATTCGTTTGTGTCGGTGAGCCGATCTTGTTGGCTTTGATGTTACTGTTCACAGGGAAAAGCAGGTCACGGTGACCCACTTAATACATCCTCTATGCAACTGTGCTGCCGAAGCACAGAATGACAAACGAATCCATTATTTAATGATTTGACAGCATTTTCAAAGGTGGGGATTTTTTTTATTAGATCGAAATGTGTTTGAAGAATCACACTGTTTGGTGTGATGGTCTGGTGGGCTTATTTTTGGATCATTTGTGGAAAATTTCATGGTTAAGTATATTTGAGTTGGAATAATATTGAAATGAGTGACCTCCGGGAAAAGGTCCAATGCTTCACCTCTATGGACATCACCTAGATCCAATGAGTACTAAGTGGACGATTCATTATCATGAGAGATGGGTTCTTGTGAACCACTAGTCATGAAACATGGGTCAATGAGTTTGATTCGAAAAGCTACACAGTTGAATTCTTATAGTAATATCATAATTTGACATGTTGCGGAAAATACCTCATACTTAATCAAATTTACACAGGTTATTATCATTGGATATATATTTGTCAATTTTTTTTTATCATTGAGGAGGTTGATAGATATTTTGCCAAAAATGTTTGTTAGGTAAGATTGATTGTAAATTTAGATCATATAATTCTGTATTCTAAAATTGTAAACTATTAAAATAAGCTGCATACTATAGAAACAATAAAATCTTTGGAGTGTAAATTTTTTTTAAAAACAAAACATTCCTAACAGGAAAAACCAAAGATAATGATGATAATATATAAAGGAAAAGAGTAGAAATGAACTTGCATGTGTAAGTAGTCAAAATTTTCCTTTTCAAATAATACAATCTTCTTAAAATTGTAATTATATTTAATAATTAAAAACAATCATACAACCATCAAATTAATCTATCATAATAGTTTATAATAAAATATTATATTTTTCATCAATAAAATTATATAATTATTTTATAATTTTTTTAAAATTGATAATAAAAAAAATGTTTTTTTTATTATTTTTCATCTCCATCAAATTTGAAGGAAGTCCATCTGAGTTGAAAAAATAGTTAATATTTAGTTAATTTTTTAATTTATTTTGATAATGATTTTGATAAATTTTTTATATAAATTTTGTAAAATAATTATTGTAAAAATATTTGTAATGGTTTGAATATATAATTGGTCTGACTGTCACTGTATATTGCATAAAATGTTTTTCTGATTCAATTGTGTTAGCTGTTGGAAGAATATCATTTATTTTTTTGTCTCTTTTATCTATCTATTTTATCGGAAAGATTATATGAACATTCATTACTTTGCAAATGATATTTGTTCCTTTGATCACATAGATTTGTAGAGTTTATCTATAACAAATATTTGATCAACGCAAATAATTTTTTTGTTGAAGTCTATGTCAAAATATTTATACTCCATTATATCTTCCAAAATAACGTCTATCCAATACCTTAGATGCACATTTGACTGTATTTACTTACTGATTAAAATTTAAAATCATGTTATATTCTCAATTTCAATTAATCAATAAAGACAATCAAATGTACATCCAGAATACTAGATAAACAATATTATTGAATATAACAATGTTTAAATGTGTCATCTGATACATATCGCAAGCAATTTCTAAATCTTTCACTAAGCCCGCCAGGGAAAATAAAAAATCCTTGTATAATTATTGTTTGAAATAGGAAGGATTTGCCTGTTACAGAAAACCATACATGTCCAAATTAACAACCTTGACTCCACCTTGGAGCGAGCCTGGGCTAACCATATGAATGCACAGATTGGTGAGATAGGAGCAAAACTGAAGGCGAGAAAGAAGTTCATATGTATAAATGAGATGCAACAATCATATGCTAACTATCTAGATAGAAAACAAACATAATAACCAACATAAATATAAATTGAATGAAGTTACAGATTCCATTTCTGGAAAGTACAGTTTGCACCTGGAAGCAAAAATGCCCATTGTAATGTGAAGGGATGCGAGTAAAACGTGAACTCCCTGATATGTAATCAGAAGTGTGGACCATTGGTGCTTTTAATGGCATACGTCTAATTCACTGTCAGCAATTCATCTACGGAAAATTCACCATCAACAATTCACCATGGTAAAATTCACCATCATGATAAATTCACCGTCAAGTAATAAAAACATTTATAGGTTAATTTTCGTGCAGTGAATTGCTGGCGGTGAATTTTACTTGTCAGTGAATTTGTCATGGCGGTGAATTTTCCCACGGTAAAACTTGGCAGTGAATTTGTCATAGCGGTGAATTTTCCCACGGTGAATTGCTGGCCGTGAATTTTCCATCAGTGAATTGCTGGCAGAGAATTTTCCAAGAGCCTTAAGGTCAGTGGGTAAGATATGAATATATTTTAGATCTTTTTTTTGCTATTTTTGATCATGTGTTATATTGGAAGGAACATATGAGGATATTTATATTTAGTTTGAAAATATTTGCACATGACAGTTAGAATAAACAATTTGAAAAGATAAGATTTTACAAAACGATAGACTTTTTTTCCAAGATTCATAATTAAAAAGTCAGAAACTTGAAAATGTATTAAAGTTATGTTTATTGTTCCGAAAATGTATCGAAAATGTATTAATATTATTTCTCTTGATTCTAAAATGTATAAAAATTATATCTCTTGATCCCTTGAACTGTTTGATCTCCTAAACATCATTAAAATTCTTTTATTCATTCAATATAAAAAATAAAACATCCAACCAACACTTGCCCGAAAGGATGCTAAGGCGTGGGAGTGTGGTCATCCCCTTACATAAAAGTGGGGATATCAATAATCCTTCTAACTACCGTACTATCATGGTTAATCCTCTACCTGGAAAACTATATGGGAGCATGTTAGCACACAAAATCAGTAATTGGGCAGAAAAAGAAGGTAAAAGGGAAAAAGGGCAAGATGGCTTCAGGGCAAGGCATTCTACCATAGATCACTGCATCATGCTTAGGAACTTCATTGAAAAAGCTTGGGACACTCAAGGGGGTGAAGCTTTTTGTTGTTTCGTTGATTTCAAAAAAGCCTTTGACATGGTGCTTAGGGACAAACTTTGGAACAAAATGGAAGAACTTGGAATTCTTGATGAACTTAGAGTGACAATTCATAAACTCTATGAACAGGTTAGAGCTAAAAAATTAACAAAAAATGGTATGTCTGAATGCTTTGGTAGTGACATTGGGGTCAAACCGGGTTGTCCCCTATCTCCCACTATGTTCAAGGCTTATATATTGATAAGCTTGAAGAATGGTTAAACAAAATTGATGGAGAGGGTATTCAACTTGCTAGTTATGTGGTGAAGTTACTTTTATATGCGGATGATCTTATCCTAATTGCAAAATCCACACTTGGTTTGAGAGATCATTTAAAGGCTCTTGAGCTCTTTTTCCAAGAGGTTAGGATGCAAGTCAACACCAGCAAAACCAAAGTCATGATTTTCTCTTTGAAAAGGAAGAAGTAGTTGATTAATTTCATTTTTAAGGGCAGCTCTTTGGAGGTGGTGGAAGAATACAAGTATTTCAAGGGTATTGATTTTCATAATAGGCTTAGTTGGGAGACTTGCAAAGAAAAAAAGATTCAGGGTGGTTGGAGGGTGTCTTACTTACTACAGAATAGATGTAGGAAAGAATAATTATGGGATTGAAAAACCAAGAAAACCCTTTTTGGTTTGTTGGTGGCTTCAGTTGTCCTCTATGGATGTGAAATTTGGGGGGGTAGCATGTCAAATCACAAGTGGAGGTAGGTTGAAAGAATTCAAAAGCACTTAATCACTACTAGTATCAAAGTCAAATCTTCAGTCCCATACAATATTCTTTTGGTTGAAGCTGGTACGTTTCCATTGGAGGCATCTGCAATCATTCGGTTAATAAGTTACTTAAAAAAATTTGAGAACATGGATACACATTGCTAGCTCAAAATCGTTGTTGGAGAGGAGCTAAACTGTAGAAAGAAGACTTGGACATGAAGCAAAATAGAAAGTGGATGAGCACATGGAACATTAAACTACATGAATGTCCCAACACTAATGTTGAGATAAAAAAAGTTTGTGCTAGAAAATTATAGGAATGTTATGTGGTCTAAGCAGGTTGGCCGCAAAAAGGCACATTATATCTAGGAGTTCAACCCCACGTGGGAGGACAATGAGAAAGACTATCTAAGGATTTCAATTAAAGGGAAGGCTAGTATTTTGGTCACTCAGCTAAGAATTGGGTCATGCCATCTTAGATGTGACATAGGTAGGTGGGCTATCCCCAAGGAAGCTTGGGAACAAGAACTTGTATTTTTTGCAACAAAGGGGTCATTGAGACTGAATGACACTTCATCATTGAGTGTGTTTCTTATGATGATATTCATATCCATTATGAAGACAATTTGAAGGTGAATAATCTAAATGAGCTTTTTAAGGAGATAAGGCTCCTCAAAATTGTTGGCTTCTTGGTCAAGATCTATAATAGGAGGGCGAACATTGAAAAGAACTTGAAAATAGTTAAAGATTCAGTGCTTGATCCCATAGGTTGATGGTCTCGTGGATGTCATTAAAAATATTTCATTCAATCCATTTGAACATTATGCCTTTTGTGGGGGAAAACATAAATGCAGGAAGTAGTGTATGCATGCACAAGTTTTAATGGGGATGCATGTTTGTAAATTGTTGAGCCAAAACTACTTAAGCACATAAAAAATCCACATAGATGAAAGGTATCAATAATTATAGATCATTTTCCCACTTTTTAATAATTCTTCTAAAAAAAAAGCAAATGTTCACCCTTTTTAGCCATTCCAAAAAATATGACGGTGCAGTATCAATATATATTTCCAAATATAAATGAGATGTGATTCACTTTTTGAAAAATAATTTTAGGGTAGTAGTACACATTTTTATGAATGGAGATTATACATGATTATAAATTCATATATATATTTGATTAGTACAAATATATTTTGTATGAAGATTATTATTCATCATCTTTATAGAGGTAGTGGTTACTAGTGGTAATTGCACATATTTGTATAAGATAAATAAGCGAAATAGAGAAGACATGTTTGCAGTCTAAATGGCTCTATCCAAATTTTATAAAAACAAGGGCCATGTAGCAGTTCATTTTGTCATTGCAATTTATTTTCCAATTTGTTTATTTGGTTAAGTTTTATCTAGAATTTAGTTTCTTTGGATAATCCGTGTGCTAGTAATATGGTTGAGCTATAATTTATAATTCCAAAATATTAGTTTCATTTGAAATATGTAAACAATAGATTTAACATATAAACTAGTGTCAATTAAAAGAAAAGTGAAAAGTGCATGTGCACTTGAATTTAATTCACTCAACTAATCCATGTATTACTAGTATACTTAAGCTAGGAGGGCCCAATAGTGGTGCACCATAACTTTACTAGTTCACATGACAACATATGCATAATATTTGCACTAAAAATTTATAGCTCTAAGTAGCGAGGGATGTGGACAATTTAAATCTTTTGTCACTATTATCATGGCCTATCAAACTTATGTCATTACCATATTTTTTGTTGAGGTACAATGATAGATCCAAAAAAAATGTATAATTATACATTAGGAACCAATAGTTGTGCATTAAATCATGTTTTCTTGGTGTATCAATGTGGCATCACATGATTTGTTATTTTTTGAATTTAATGGGCACATTTTATTATGGGTGTTCAATTATTGAGTCCTCTCTCACAAATAATAGTACTATAGTATTCAAAATATTGAGTTTTAATTCTACCAATACTATCACACCTAGTAGTACTTCCTTAACTATTGGACCCTCTCCTCTAGATTAGTGGTTACAATTCTCTCCACTTGTAAGATTCCCTCTTCATGAATCATTAGAAAATTTGAAAATCATAGTTAAACCAGAAACTTAAAGCTATGGGGATCCTTCCATGTATTCCTTCCTTTCTAGTTCACAAATGGTTATAATTAATTAAGGACAAAGATACTTTGTTACTTTTGTTCTTCCACAAATGACACTAATAGCTTATTTTCAAACAAAAGACCCATGTGAAACTTGAGTGACACAATAGGTGTAGGCTTATGTCCATCAACTACTAAAGAATGTAAACAACAAAAGGAATACATTTAATGGTTTGCTTAAATAGTGTTCACAAAAGGAGCTCAAAAAACTAAATTATATATTTAGTGTAAATTCTTTCTCAAGAGCTTAGAGTGCATATACGTTGCGTACAAGAGTTATTTGAGTCATATTTAGAAAATTTCATAATTTAATTAGTACCATTAAATATGTCTTGTTGCCTTACCTTTGATTATACTATTAAATATTTCTCCATTGTCTTTGACTCTTAAATATCTTTATTATTATTGTGCAATAATTGAACATGAAATAGATGTATTACATTTTATTTTTGTAAATATTTTTGTGCATATTTACATGAAAGATTTAAGAGAAGCTCAAATTTATCCCAGATATATATTCACTAGTTTGTATCACTTTGTTAAAAAAAATATTTTTTTATTACATGCAATATTAAGAAAGTTCAAAAAAAATCTTTCATATGTGAACTTAAAAAATTCTTAAACATGGGAAATGAAAGCCTTTTTACTACCATTAAATTGAGACTTGAACCACTTAGAAATAATAATATTTTTTTGGGTTGGGTAGAATTGATGTATGAAAAATAATCATGCATCTTTACAGAATCTGTTTTACATGGTTGAAGAGTAAACCGCCAATAGTTAACTCATAAAGTAGAGTTAAACATATATATTAAATCATAAATAATAAATAAATGGGTCATGTCTAAATTGAGATGAATTCAAAGTACAAAAATATGGTTTAGATCTTGGTGAAATTTTTGTTATTGATGATATCCTAATCTGTTATTTCTTAAGAATACGATTAGACATGGTCTAACATATACTATAATAAAATAAAATTTGTTTCCTTTTTCTTGGAAGTGGGGTCATAATTGGCAAACACAGAAGTAGAATATAAAATTATTGTTAAAGTTATATACAAAAATACTTGTAGCTATTACTAAAGTTAGTGAAAAATATATGTGATTATTTATAGAAATACTTACACACACAAAAATTCATTGTATATAGATTTTATGTCAACCATGATCTTCTAGTATTCAAAATTTGTATCTTAATCAACAATTTAAACATAAATTAAGGAAAGATAACATTGCTACTTAGAGTTGTAAGTCCCAAATATGTAAAGCTAGACCTTATCTTGAGTAAAGGGTTGTCAAACCCAGACTCAAGATCTCTAATTTATGATTAGGTAGGGAAATTGTGGACTAGCTGACTAAGTTGGGTAAGGAATTCTTTGACTTTAAGCTTTGTTAAGCCAAGAGGGGATTCCTTAAGGTTCTTTGCTAGATACAACAATGAGAAATAGACATATACCTTAACACAAACCACACTCAACACACAATATACCTCTATTTATATGTCACTAAGTATCTATATGTTGAGGCAATAATACAATATTATCCACCTTCATTAAGAAGTAAATGACCATGTGAAGTGTTCGAGGATGTGGCTTTAATGACCTCTAAATTTCTCATGCACATCTAGACATGGTAGCGAATGAGATTGATTCAATACAATACAAGATGATGTTTATAATTGATTGTTTTGAGTGTGTTAGGTGATTGGAGGTTGATAAAAAAGGTCGACGGGTGCCTATATCTAGTTGAAAAAATAGAGTCTAAAATTGTCATATATTGAAAGATGCAATTTAGCTTAAATCCACTTTGTGACACCTTAATCAACATGCCACTGAAGACTATGTCATATTAACTACATACCTAAGAGAGGATCTATACATGCAAGTGAAAAGATAAATAAAATTATAGAATATCAAAATAAACATGACTTGGTAATCTATGAATAAAACCATGTATTTCTTATCGAAATATAAAAAGATACCTTGTAAAAGCTTTACAAGGATTTTACAATAGGTTTTAGATAACAAAATAATTAGAGTTTACATTCAAGTCATAGAAATGTGATGAGGAAGACCCATTAAATATTTCGAAACAATCATAATAGACATGGAGACATTAACAAGATATTGAACCTACATATTTTTCTCATTCTTACAAGATCACAATAATATATTACACATTTGGGACAAAACCCAAAAAAATTACAATAAAAAGATTCCTTGAACCCTTTGTTGGATTTAAAATCTAATAGCTTAGAAGCTCTCTTGTTTTGGTATTTTCTCTACAACCTATTCTTCCATCTTTTGAATAATGGGAATCTGTGAAACACATATCATTCAGTACAATAATTGGTAAAAGGAGCAAGGTTGTCTACATTTGTAGAGGTTTCCCATGAATTTGACATCATCAACCTCAATTCCCTCATAAATAAATTTCTTCCCAGAGACATGTAAATGTACCTTGAGGCATGTGGAAACATTCTTCTTTTTTATCACAACAATCTCTAGCATTAATGACACTTTTCAATTCTCATGTGCAAGGAAAGGAGGAGCTTGTGAAATCCATTAAATGGGTCATATAGAATAGACATGAGGACCATCAAGAGCAAGAACTCAACCATCACATTAATGAAAAAATGGTCATCTTCATCTTTCACCATTTGTAGTTACATGTGAATATGCACCATTGAGATGAACAATTATTTCTAGTAGGAAAACCACTTTGGAGTAATTGTAGCATCAAATCTAGTCATTAGTGGCACTTTATGTCAAACAAAGAGATAGATGGTTGTGATTAGTTTAAAATATAATGGTTCTAGGGTTTTAGGCATGTTGAGGATTGGGGATCAAAAATACTCCATAACTCATGCTCAAAAAAATTGATAAGGATTCCTCGACATCATTGACTCTGAGAAGATATAAGAAGAGAAATACCGAGAGTTTGGGATTGAGGATACCAAGGGATTGAGGATACCAAGGAATTCTTACCCCAAAGTGTTCAATTAAAGATATGTTTGAACTCGTGAATCCGAAAAAGGTGATATAATGTATTCAATGTTGAGGATTAGGAGTCAATGATTGAGGATATACCATACCTTAGGCCTCAAAGATAAGAGGATAAAAGGATTAGTGAAACCTTGAATCCAAAAAATAACATAGTGAAAAGGATTGAAAATTGTGGATTGGGGATACATCATACCTCATGCCCAAAAGTAACAAGTTAGAGGTATGTCTAAATCTCCAGCTTTAAAATGTCAAAAGTTAGGGATCAAAGAAAAATCATAATGGAATGAGAAAGTTTGAAATATTGAGAGGAAAAAGGGGAAAATGCAAGGATCAAAACAATTTTATACCTAGATAGAAAACTTTAAAACTCCAAATTTTCCCCACTTAAGAAAATGAATAGAAATGCCCTAGACTCAAAAAAATTTGAGACCTTTGCAACTTCCAACACATGATAAGCACATGATGATTGAGAACAACATGACCAAATTTTCATAAACAAGAATCTACTCGAAGATCTCTTATATTGGTTTTCTATGATGGGAAGATTGAGGCCTAAGTACAAGGGGGCTAGGATTCAACCAAGTTTGGACATTATCAGATTAGGGGTCAACATATACTATTAACTATTTTCTATGCTTACATCAAAGAAACAACCAATTATACAGGAACATGTATAAGATTATCATAATCTTGTACTTTGATACACATGTTTCAATCTAACTCTTTTAGAACATCTTTAAACAACATAATAAAATCATTGCTAAACCTAAAATAATAACTTGAAACTCCTATTTTAGATAAAAGAATATGTTAAAAAATTTCATTAAAAAATAATATATACTATTTAAAATTTTGAGGTGATATAAATTAAAGTCATACTATTAGTTGGTTCTCTCTAATAGTTAATGCTCTTTCCCCAACCAATGTGAATAAATGCCGACTCTATTGTCTCTATGCTTTAGGTTTAAACTCGCTTTTAATAACTTTTGTTTTTATATTAGATTAAGTGCCATTTTTATTCAATAAAGAATATACATCAGAATTTACAAGAATCAGCAGATCTGCACAGTCAAATTAACCATTGTCAAACAACTGCAGCGCTTCATCTTACAGACCTTCCCACTGTTTTAAGAGCTTTTGTTTTTCATGTCGTCCTAAAATTCAATGTATAGCCTACATTTAGGCATTAGTATTATCTTATGACACCCTCCTTTTCTGTATAAATTCCAATGTGCATCTTTTGATTGTTAGTGAAGTCATCAATATGGATGATTTTTTATTACCATATTTGTGTCGGTGAGCTGACCTTATTGGCTTCCATGTGACTGTTCACAGTGAAAAACAAGTTACAGAGGCCCCACTTTATACAACTGTGCTGCCAAAGCACAGAATGACAAACGAATCCATTATTTAATGATTTCACATAAATTTCGAAGATGACAAGAGGATACTAAGCGATTCTGTTTGATTAGATGGAAATGTGATTGGAGTCCATTTTGAAGAATCACATGACAGCCCGGTTTGGTGTGATGGAATAGGTGGGCCTTCTTTTGGATTATTAGCTGCTCTTTTAATTGTATTCTTCATCAGGTTTTTCCTTTTTTTTTTTTTGTTTGATGGTTGTTTATTCATTTTTTATTGAAATAATGCTGATTACAAATAAAAGAATGCAGTTAAAAAATTGTAAGTAAACAGTTGACTAAACCAACAAAACAAAAGTCTACAATTACAGCCTGTTTCAGTAGGACACCAACAGTACAGCAAAATCAGAATTACAAAGTCTTTGAAACAGCAGCAAAACAGCCTGTAGGACACCAACAGTACAACAAAAAGAGAATTACAAAGTCTTTGAAACAGCAGCAAAAATCCAAAATAGCAAACAATCAAAAGCATTTGGATTTTGATTCATTGGATTTGGAACATCTTTTTGGACTCCACCTTGTCTTAATGCTCTTAGGACAGCCATAACACAAGGAGACCAACACTATAAAGAACAGTAAAAAGAAGGAACAATCAATTTTGTAGGAAAGTTCTCAGCCTATGAGTAATACAAACCGTCTGATTTCTGAACAATTGATCCACTTGACATTTAATGCATTGTATTTGATAAGACATCTTTAAGTTCTTTGTGGAATCCGTCTGTAGAAGAGAGAAGAGGGAAGCACGACAGTAAAATATGTTAGAGTAAAGCTCTAGAACTACAAATTCCTGATGATCATTATTGAAATTAAACACTGCTTTCCATCTGTTTCTCCATAAATGCAACAAAATAACATGACGAACTCCATCAGCAATAATATTGTTATGAAGCCCCACTCCAAGCAATGCCATTTTCCAATTAAGTTTATGATAAAAAAAAATAGCAGGTAAAAGCCTCCAAAATCTCACTTATCACATAAAGCAAGATAACTATTGATGGGACAACTCAATTGGAACATTTTATTTCCATTTGCAGTATTTTTTGTCAATTTGATGGCAACTTTATTTTTAAATCTGTATGCAAATACATTTCATAATCAAATAATAATTTTTTTGAAGAAAAAATCTATATTTGTCTAAGTTTATTTCATTTGATTACTTAGCACTTATTATTAATTGTTTAATTTAGCCACATGTAACTAGATTTGCAGCATCCATGCACAATACTCTCGTTAATATATATAATTTTCCATCCACTTAACATTTTAATCTATTAAATATTAAAATTTTATATAGAAAGAGGTTTTAGTATGGTTTCTTTTAGACGACGGTTCAAACTTAATTTTGATGAGTTTTTAAAAGCAGTTTTGGAGATTCGGATATTGAATGCATCATCAGAGATGAGGTGAGAATCTTTGTTTGGGCCTTTTCCAAAACATTCAATCATGATACAAATAATGAGACTGAGATGGAAGCTCTTTTTAAAAGTATCATAATCTGCATTTAGAACATTAGAGAAATAGACATTGAAGGTAATTTGTTGATCTGTATTAATGCAATAAAGAAGAAAAATATCATCAATTGAAAACTACAAATATGGGTTGATCAAATGTGGAGTGTAGTGGACAAACTGGAGGTTTATACATTATCACATATCTATAGAGAAACAAATAAGGTGTAGAATCTAAAACCAAGCTAAATTCCTGCACCAGCGGGTTAAAAAAAGATAACAGCAGAGATAAAACAATATAACAGCAGAGATATCAAATCAGAAAAACTGAGCACTAAAATTAATTCACAATTTTGTAATTTTTGCAGGCTAAATAATTGTCTCTTTATTCATGCTTATATAGAAAAAAATAATTACATTACGGCATAGATTGCAGTGTCTAAAAAAAGCTTGAAGAACTAAAAACTAAACATGCACTCATGCATTATTTGTTGCACTAGAAGACTGGACTGAACCTAAAAAAAAAACTAAAACTAAATCTAATTATCTAATCATGCACATTTGTGCATGATAGTTATGATGTTGCACATGAAAGACAAAGTCTAGTTGTAGTGGTGCGACTCCATGCATCAATTGTCAACATACTCCCCCTTGATGGTGAGAGGGCTCATGATCTGATCTCTAAGTGCCAAAAACTGATCCTTTGCAACTATTTTGGTGAAGATATCCATTAACTGTTATTTAGTGTTGATGTATTTCAATTCTACTAACTTCTTCTGCACCAAATCTCAGATAAAATGATGTTTTAAATCAAAATGTTTTGTTCAGTTGTGATGGACTGGATTCTTGGCCAATTTGATGGCACTAATGTTATCACAAAAAATCACTGTAGGCTGAACTTGTGTCTCTCCAATTTCTTCAAGAAGTTTTCTAAGCCATAATGTATATGTACCTGCTGAGGTGACTGCAACATACTCTGCTTTTATAGAAGAAAGGGCAACTATACTTTGCTTCTTTGAGCTCCAAGTAATCAAACTAGAACCCAAAGAAAAGCAATTACCAGATGTATACTTTCGGTCATCCAAACTACCTCCCCAATCAAAATCACTAAAACCAACAAGATTGAACCTTTTAGAAGTGTAGTAATCAGTACCAAAATCTAGAGTGCCTCCCACATACCTCAAAATTATCTTGGCTTCCTTCATATGTATTTCAGATGGCTCTATCATATACCTTGAAACAAGTGAAACTGAATAAGCAATATCAGGTCTTGTGTGAGTTAGAGACATCAAACTTCCAATAATACTCCTATAAGTTATCTCATCAACTATTTAAGTACCATCATCTCTACACGACACAACCCCATGGGCAACTAGAGTGGATACTAGTTTACAATCAACCATATCAAATTTATTCAACATATCTCTGGATTACTTTGTTTGACAAATGAAAATTTCATTCTCACTTTGATAAGCCTCCATGTTCCTAAAAAATATTTTATGAGACCTAAATCTTTCATCTCAAATTCATTCATCATAGAAACTTTGAATTCATCCTTCATCTTAGAATTGCTACTCATATACAACAAATCATCAACATACAAAGTTCAAACTTACAATAAGAATATCATTCCCTTCTTGTTTGTAGTAAAGGGTAGGTTCACTCTTACTTCTTTGAAACTCATTCTTTTGAAAATATCCATCAATCCTAGCATACCATGCTCGTGGTGCTTGCTTGAGGCCATATAAAGCATTCTCCAACTTGTAGAATCGATCTTCTTTTCCTTGCACTTCAAAACCTTGTGGTTGTTCCACATACACTTATTCTTCTAAGTACCCATTCAAGAAGGCACTTTTCACATCCATGTGATAAATGCTCCATTTATTTTGAGTTGCTAGTGAAATCATCATTCTAATAGTCTCTTGTCTCGCTACTAGTGTAAATGTCTCTTCATAATCAATCCCATACCCCTGTGTGAATCCTTTGGAAACCAATCTTTCCTTGTGTCTTTCAACACTCCCATCACTTTTGTACTTAATCTTGTAGACCCTAAATCGTAGATTTTTGAGGTGTAGAATGCTATGACGCTCTTGCTCAATTAGGGTGTTTCACCTAAAGGAAAAGAGATAGATCCTACACAAAATCTAAGTGGTTCACTCAAACTAATGCAAGTATAATGAAAATATGCCTAAATGCAACAAACTAATAAAATGGATTGATTATTTATGCAAAACCTAAGAAATATGAAGTGTTTGAAAACACAGTGTGATATGCAGAAATAAACTAGAAACATGCACAAATGAAAACATAACTTAATGAAACTGAATGGAGTTCACCTGGAGATAGAATGTTGATGCTTAAAGGTTTTGGAATATTTCAGAAATCAATTTTTATGGCCATTGGGACTCATTCGCCACAAATGGCGAATCAGTCTAGGTTTTGGTAAATTCTACTGAAACAGGTTTCGGGGTGTCAGGAACTGAAAACCTCAAAAATCCTAGCAATGGGACTCATTCATCATTGAATGTGAGTCAGTCCACCTACAAAAATCTACAAATTCTGAAGTCAACTCTATGGGTCCAGATCTGTACTTGTCTTCTTGTCGGGTTGACAGATTCAAATCTACAGAAAATGGGTTGAATGATGTCTCCAAGCTTGAATTAGGTCTTTGTTGACTTGAATAGCTTTGATGACTTGTTAACCAATTTTCAACACCTATCTCTTTGAAAAATCTACCTACAAGTCTTGTAAACACACATGTAAAGAGGGGGAAAATGGTTAAGGGTTAGAGTATAGGGGTTTGCCTAGTCAAACCCCACTTTGGTAATCAAACCCTTGATAAAGAAATGAAATGAAATAAGCAAGGAATGATGAAAAAATAACATGCAAGTGTCATAAACTCACCAAACCCTTGTTGTTGAAGTCTGAAGATATATCAATGGCTACTCCAAGATGCTTGAATGCAAGAATGAGATGATTGAACGAATGGAGTAAATTAGTGAATTAAGTGATTGGGGGTTAAAATGGATAGAAAAACACTTATTTATACACACTTATGCCCTAATTTCCCAAAAATACATCATAGGCTAACCTAAGGTCTTAATGAATAAAAACCTGAAAGAAATTTAAATTTATTTTGAATTTTGTGCCAAGAGGGACTCATTCATTACCCATGGTGAATGGGCCCCACTCAAGGCATGCAAGTGGGTGTCAGGGATTAAGTTGTATTTAATGATGTTTGTTGGGTGTATATTCAAAAACACACTTAATTAAGGCCTATAAGTGCATAAAGGAGCCAAATAAAGCATAAGAAAGGTGTAATCAATGGTGACAAGCCTAGAAAAGCATGAAAGTTTGTTACAAGACTTTGAAATAAGACTTGATAAGGGATAAAAATGGAATATTTAGATGAGTTATAATAAGAAGAGTCTATAAAAGTTTAGAAATGTGTTACAACACTTCAAAAAACCTTCACAAGACATCATAAAGTCTTAATAATTTGAATATTCAAGACTTAATGTGAATGTATAAGTCACATTACAACATTAAATCTAAGAAAAATAGGCCAAGCATCACAAGACAAAGACCTAAATGACCATGAAAATGTCTAAATATCCATTTTTCTACAGTACATTTAGCCCCCACTTTAGTGAGAGGATGAACTTGCTTCAAACTCACACTAAAGTAGCCATGCATATCGAGAGAGATCCAATTGCCCTTATGCTAGCAAGATGAGATAACAATGATCAAGAGGGATGATCAAGCCCCAAAGATGAATATCTCATGGAAAACTAAACATAAGAACAAAGGAACACACATATGAAAGAGAAAAAGAGAAGGAAGAAGAAAAGGAAAAGTCAGATCAAGCTTTGACAATCATTTGTCCAGCTAGTTATGGACCAGATCTAGGTTGTTTATTCAAAAAATAAAATGCATACTCACTCTGGGGTGACGAAACTCATGGCAGTCTGTCGGGTGAGAAGGCCCAAAAGGTGAGAAACATACGCTCGGTTGGTATGTAGTCACAAACACATAGGTGGCTATGGGGAAAGTCGTGCCTAGAAATTGGCTTCCCGCTCAACTATATCAAAGTTATACCTCCTGATAACTTTAATAAAGCACCACAAAGGAAAATTTTGGTTTGTGCTCCATGAGACAAGAAAAGTTCTGTATGCTTAGAACTCATGAACAAGTAGAATGGCACCACAAACATGCAAGTTGTGTTATGCAAGGTGGCCATGTAAATGAAAAATATGTTCAAAGGAGTCTTGTTAAGTTCATGCGAGGTCTATAACTTAGGGAACATTATGTCTAATGTCTCCAAGAGAGGACCAATCAAAGAATAGAATATTCACAACTTAGGGGATGCAGTGCGTCGCATCAGATCACTAAGAGGAATGTAATATGCTAAGATAGATCACACTTATGAAGGAAATCACACCCAATGTCATCCACAAAGTGACAAACGCATCATATGAAGTGACAAGGCTGCACTAAGAATGAAAAAAAATACAAAAATGAATAATTCCAATGTATGCCCCCACTTTAAAGGAATTGCTACACACCGTTCTGTGAGCAATTACTTTAAAGTAGCAAATAAAAAATGCAAACAAGAAATAAGACATGAGAGCCAACTTGGAAAGCCCATATGCCAAGTTATACATTTCCAAGTAAGGCTGCATCATGTAAAAGAAAAAGGAACAAAAGAAAGAGGGGTTTCCCTCAAAAAGGAACACACCAAACACATAAGGGATCTATGGATTTGGGGTTAGTATGTTCATTGCTATACTGTTTTGATGAAATAACTCAAAACTGTAATCATTCCCTGAATACATAGAACTGGAAGAATGACACAAAGATAGCGAAAACAAAAGAAAAATAAAATTCATTTTGGGTCAAAATGGAAGAGACATTGCGGTCTCAACGCTTTGCATCGTCCTCAAAAGGAAAAACACAAGCAAAAAGAAAATGAAAAGGAAAACGAAAAGGAAAAGCTTTTGGGTCAACATGAAGGAGACATTGTGGTCTCAATGCCTTGTGTCATCCCCAAAAGGAAAAACACAAGCACAAGTGAAAAATAAAGTAAAAGGACCTTTTGGGTCAACATGGAAGAGATATAAGGCGTCTCTATGCTTTGCGTCATCCCAAAAAGGAAAAAAAAAACAAAGGAAGAAAAGAAAAGGTAAAGTACGACATATAGAAGAATGTAGATACAAATAGAGGAAGTGCGCAAAGAGAGGGAGAACATCAAACACCACGTCACGAGGGAACACAATACACACATGCAATCACACCAAAGAAAAGAAAAAAGAAAAAAGAAAAAGGAAAATGTAAAAAGGCTAGTAATGCAAATGTAAGTCAACCATCTAACAATTCATCCACCTCCCAATCATGTTTGGTGTATTGTGAGGGCAGTTGACTGTCCAAAGGGACAATTGCAAGTGCCGAACCAGGGGGGTAAAAGCACAAACCTGTGTCACACTTTATAAAGGAATCGGCCAACAGCAAAAAAAATTCTAAACTTCGACCACATAAAAGTGGTCTTTATGTTTTGAATTTCAAAATGGTGTAAACTAATGAAATGTAGAACTTTTGATGAAGTTTATTGTTGTAATTTTTAAAATTTTTAAAAAAAATATTTTCATTATGTTTTTATCAATTTAAGGACAAATTTTGCAATGCTGAAAATTTCAGAAAAGAGTGACTTCACGGGCCGTCAAGAAACAAATTGAAAAAGATTTCATTTCTCCCTAATTTTTTTTTTTCCAAATAGGTAACTTCAATATCTTGTGCATGGAAAAATAAAAATCAAATTTTGATGTATATTTTTCTTGTAATAACGTTTTGAAGTCTAACATGTCAGAATTTGACAATATTCACGGGCCGTCAACTATTTTCAAAGTTTTAAATCATTTAAAAAAAAAAAATTATACCCTTTTGAAGAAGACTCTCTCCTCTTGTGCCCCATATAATATTTAAATTTTTTTAATAATTTTTACTATCTTTTTTTTAATTTGTAATAACTTTTTTTTTCATTTTGAAAACCTACTTGCATTATTTTAAAAAATATATATATTAAAAATAATAAAAAAATTAAAAAAATTATATATTTGGATTCTCCACTCCGAGCTCTACAAAAGGGTATTCTTTTTTTTTTGCAAAAATATCATTTTGACCAAAGAAATACTTAGCTAAAGTTGAAAGTTTCAGAAAATTCTGAAAAAAGCTGAGTTGGTTGCCAACTAGGATGCCACATAGACAGTTTCGGTAGAAACCTCGCATATCAAAAAATCCAATTTCGAAGGTAGTTTTAAAGCAGGAAAAGGAAAATTTTTGTTTTTTTTGATTCGGGTGAAACTTATTCGACCGAAACCTATGTGCCACGTAATACGCCACATGGTTTCGGTCGAAACCTAGTCAGGTGAAACCTTTCTGGCTGAAAATATTTCACTCGAAACTATTTATTTGGCCGAAAGTGTGACACAACTTTGTGCTTTTACCCAGGGGAATTACTAGGTTCTTCACTTGGTGTAGGAGATTTATCATTTAAGCTCATGGAAGAGGAAAATAAAGTATTTAGATCATTATGCACCTCTTCAACTATTTTAGAGATCTCCTCATCATCATCATCATCTAGATTAATCACAATAGGACATATGGTAATTTCCAATGAAGGGTGTATTAGGAGTTGTGGTTGTTGTATTGGATTGTTTTGTTGTGATGGTTGTAACGTACTATCTTGTGGCGGGTCAGGAGGAGGAGGGTGGTCAGGTATTGCTGCTGTCAACTTTGGAGGTTGATTTTCTTTGTTTTCTTTAGTTTGTAATTAATGAGCAAGGAGATGACGACAAAGCCTACGCTCCCTAGCATCGTGGTTTCTTTTAATTCTATTTTGAAGTTGTTTAGGTGTAAGAGTGGATTGATCGACCATAGGCTCCTTTTCTTCTCAAGGAGGAGGAATGGAAGGAACCAAAGGAGATGATTCAATCACTTTCTCTTTTTCTTTATAAACTTGTTTAATGCGAGGAGGCATGACGGGGTTGGTGTCATTATCTCTTGGGAATTTAGATGATGATGGTGAAGTGTTTATTGTTGGTTGCTCATGAGATTGCATTGTTTTTTCATGTTCAGATTCAGGTTGAAGCATTGTCTCATCTAGGATAGGAGTAGCGGAAGTGGACGGGGACATGTGGTGAAGAGACAATTCAGCTATCCGTTTGGCTTTGAAATTTTGATAGGCAATCAAAAATAAGTCTTTGCAAGAGGTGATAGGTTCCATAGGTTTAGGCCAAAATGCTTCTAAGAAAAAATTAGCTTTAGAAGACAATGGATTAAAGCCACTATGGTGTACAGTAAATATCTCATTGTCAAGTGGAAACTTCAAACATTTGTGAACAACTGAAGGGACAACTTTCATCGAGTGAAGCCAAGGATGACCTAGCCACAGATGAAACTAATCCAATTGTGGAATAATAGAGAATGTTACATCCAATGTTTTAGGTCCTATTTGTAATGGGAGTACGATTGATCTAATCATAGGGCACACAAAACCAGTATGTGTTTTAATCCATGTTGTTGGTTTGTCATAATCATCTTGATATTTAGATCATGTAATACTAAAAATTCTTTCATGATCATGTTCTCACCACAGGCATGATCTATTAATATCCCATTGTTGGGCTTATCATAGATGCGGCCGACCATGTAAAGAGGAGCATCGAGAAGATTTTTAAGTATATCATGAGAAGAAAAAGTAATATCAAGAGATTTGTTAGTTGGGCCCTTACGAGGGATAACGTCTATCGTACCCATGAGTTCATAGTCACGGATTTAATCCTGTGTCTTCACGTGGGAATTTTTCATTGAATTTATTTTGGCCCAAGCCTATTGAACCTATTAAACCTCATGAAAATTTCTTTTTCAAATCCTATAAAAAGTTTAAGATGAAACGCATAGTAAAATTATCCCTTCGAAACATGCCTCAACCCATGATTGAGCCTCACTATCCTTGATGAAACTATGATTGAACCACAAGACCTTCCAAGTAACCAAAATCAACCCACAACAGATCCTTTACCTATCTCCTACAACTGACCAAGAGACAACCAAAACAATCCCGTCATTCCTCCTAAGCTAAAAAAAAGTAGACAAAGCTAAAGAGAAAGTGGTTGAACAACCTCCTGTGGTACCTTCCGTTCCTCCTCTAAGGGAAGAAAAGGAACTTATGGTTGATAAACCCACTCCTACACAAACACAACTTAAAAATCATACCAAAATAAATATAAATTATAGAGAGCGTAGGTGTAGACGTCGTGCTATTGCTCAAAGGTTAAACAAAGAAAATAACAAACAAAGTCAACATCCAAATTCTAGTGAAGCAATACATGATGAGTCCCCCTCTTCACCACAACAAAAAGATATTATATCGCAACCACAACAAGGACTTGCACCTTCTTTAGACATTATTATTTGACCTCCCATTGTGATTAACTTGGATGATGATGATGAGATTGCTAAAATTGATGAAGAAGTGCATAATGAATTGAATTTATTGTTTTCTTCTTCCATGAGCTTATACAATAGCAACCATGATGATCTTCCTAAAAAGAGTGACTCACCATGTGTTGAACTTGGTGATGCTCCTAGTACCTCACTTGTTGTTGTCCCTTTGGCTAGTTTTCCACCTTCTGTATATGATGAACAAGATTGGGATGCAAACGACTTGCTAATAGGTTGATTCGAATGTGCCTTACTATTCTTGTCTTCACTTTATTTTTTCATGTTATGTGTGTGATTACATGTGCGTAATGTAATCTCCCATACTGTTTTGTTTGATGTATCTCTCTTTGTGACATTCCTTTATTTGTATCTACATTCTTCTATATGTCATGTAAATCCTTTATATTTTCTTTGTCTTGTGTTTTCCTTTTGGCGATGACGCAAGGTGTCAAGAAATTTCGGTCTCTTCCATGTTAACCCAAAAAAAAAAAAATTCACTCTCTTTGTGTCATTCTTCATGTTCCATGAGTATTTGGGGAATGATGATATTTTTGATCTCTCTAAAAACATTGTAGCAAAGACATACTAGCCTCAAATCCATGGATCCCTTATGTGTTATTTTTTGGGATTTCATTTTGGGGGCAACCCCTTTTCATGATGTAGCTTCATTTGGAAACATATGTGTGATGTAGGGCTTTCCAAATAAGCTCTCATGTCCTTTTTATTGTTAGCATTTATCAATTGCTACTTTAAATTAATTTCTCACAATGTATGGTGTTTAGCAATTTCTTTAAAGTGGGGGCATACATTGACATTATTCTTTTGCATTTTACAACTCATGTTTCATTGTGTGGTCTTCTTACTTCATGCAATGCATCTTTCTCTTGGTGATGAAATTGGGCATGATGTCCTTCAAGAGTATGATCTCTCTTAACTTCATATTATATTCCTCTTAGTGGTAATGCCAAGCAGAGTGCATTCCCTAAGTTGTGAATCTTCTATTCTTCGATTGTCCCTCTCTTGGAGACATTAGGCACAATGTTCCCTAAGTTAAGAACTTAAATGAACTAAGAAAAACCCCTTTGAACGTACCTTACACTATTTTACATTTACAATAACTGTTATATGGCCACCTTGCATAACACACTTTGCTTTCCTGTGGAGCCATTATGTTTGTTCATGGGTGTTGGCATATGAAGTTTTGCTTGCCTCATGAATCCTGTTGTTCATTTTATGTGGCACCTTATCAAAGTTATCAGGAGGTATCGATTTAGTATGGTTAGCGTATGGGAGCTGACCTTAGGCATGACTTTCCCATATTCACTTGCTTGTTCGTGTGGGCGCATACTGGCCACATGTGTATGTGTCTCACTGGGGGCTCACCTAGTGGATACTGGATTCCACTAGCCCATGTGAGCATGTGTATTGTTTGCATAGTAGAGCTTGTGTTCCACTTGTAAATGGGTCTTTTGGACAAAAAACTAAGGCTTGATCCACATCGTGTTGGAAAAACATTTGAGGCTTGATCCACCTCTCTTTTTCCTTTTTTTCTTCTTCTTTATGTCTTCGGTAGTATATGCTTGTACCTTGTTGTTGCTTCATACATTATTCATATATGTGTTATTTTGTGCCTATGTTAGTTTTCCATAGGATCTTGATCATGGGGGCTTGATCATCCCTCTTGATTGTTGTCATCCTATCTCACTAGCATTGGTACACTTAGACCCCTCTTGATGCGAGTTTGTCTACTTTAGTGTGAGTTTGAAGCAATTTCCTCCTCTCACTAAAGTGGGGGCTAAGTGTAGTGTAGGAAAATGTATCCCTTTACATTTTCACACTTGTTTGGCCCCTCCCTATTAAAATTTTGGCTTCTTTATGCCTTAATTGGCCCTATTTTGCATCCACAAGTCTTATTTAATGTATCTTTTTGAGGATAATCCTGACACTTAATAAATGAAAAATCATAATTCAATGATTTTGGTTGTGTTCCAGATCTAGTGATCTAGGACTCATATGCACACCTTGGGCATATGGGTCCCACCTAGGTCGTAGGACCTAATTTTAACTATTGCATTGAACTTAACACTTCTTAAAGTTTGTGTCCCAAGTTTAAGCCACTGGGACTCATACACCCCAACTAGCGTATGAGTCTCACTTTAAATTGGACCTATTTTAAATCACATTCTTAGCGGGATTATATTTTTCTAGATTTGATGTTGGCTTGTAGTGTTGTAATTTCGAGAAATTTAGCATAAACAAGTATAAGTACAAGATTATTCCACATATTTTCTCCTAGAAAGTTTTCAAGTCATCTAGAAAATTCAAGTGATCTTATATGAGCATTCAAGTGAGCATTTTACAAGAGAATTCAAGAGAAAATCATCAAGCATTTGGAGCTATGTTCAAGATTCAAGCATCATATCAAAGTTTTCATGCATCATGTGTGTTTTTGAGCTAACATTTGTGATGTAGCTTTCATGATTCAAGCAAGCATTCAAAGGCATTATCTCATATCAAGATCAAGAGTCAAGATCCACATTCATGCTAGACATTTCACACAAGTTTGCAGCCTTTATCTCAAGGGTTTGGTGAGTTGCAACATTGCATATTATTCATTCATCATTCCTTCATGCTATTTCATTTCATTTCAAGGTTTAATTACCAAAACGAAATTTGACCAAGGAAAACCCCTACCCCCTAATACAACAACATTTTTCCTCTCTTTGATGTGTGATTTGCAAATTTAGGTTGAAGATCTATTGAAGAGCAAGATTGGAGAAATTTGTCAAAGTTGTCAAAAAGTTGTCCTCTTCACAGAAACTCACCTACATATCGAAATTCAGACTTTTTGGGCTTGAAGATTGGACAAGATGAAAGCTATAGAAGATCACAAGAAGCTACATAAATATTAGTCAAACCCTAATACTAGGACTAAATCGCCCCTCTGGGCATATGAGTCCCAGTACAACCCTTTTGCCAATTTTCTGTAGATCCTGAATAGTCATCAAAAGATTCTAGATTCTGCCCAGATTCCTATAGCGGGACTAAATTTCCCTACCTGGCATATGAGTCCTAGTATGTAATTCAAAAAGAAAAATTTCAAGGTTGCATATCTTGCTTGGAATCCATTAGTTTACCAGGTTCCTCTCTGTTTGATTTTTGTTTTTGTTAATTTGATTTAATGCTTTCAAGTTTCTAGGGTTTAGTGCATTAGAGTTTGCATTTATCCTTTGAAGCTTCATTTTAATGGTGAACCCCTATTTAATCATACCCAATGAAACCTCCTAAATTCCTTCCCTCAATTGAGTTACTTGGTTGAGGGATCTTGGTTTCCTAATGAACTAAAGTGTGAAATAGGTCCCAAAGTTATCCATCTGCCAAAAGGTGGACAAAGCTCATTTCGTCTGGTTCATGTACAAAGATAGGACATGATGAGCATCAATGTTATGAAAAGCATATAGATGAAATGAAGCATCTTCTATAGAATAACAATATCCAATTTCCTTCATCCTCTTCCTCTAAATATGAACCCTCGTAATCAAGGTCAACCACCATGGCACATGGATAAGATAAGATGAAATACCATTCTCTCTTTGAATCCTCCAATATTTAGTCCAACATATGACTTCTTGATTCAGGAGATTCAAATCACATGGCAACATCTTCAAGTATGTTCTCTTTGTATGAGCCTTGCACACTACCATAGATTTTGATGGGGAATAACACTTATATGAGTGTTACTAGGAAAGGATCCAGAGATGTTGATGATGGAATATTTCAAGATGTACTTTGTGTCCCTTCATTATCTTCAAATCTCCAAGTTTTCATCTATTAGATTGCACATAGTGGGGCAGGTAAGACCGTAGAGTTCACACCAAATTCAAAGCATATTAGAGACCTACATAGTAGATAAAGTTTTGTAGTTGGAACCATAAATCATGCCTCTTGATTGTATGCCTACTCTCATTTTTCTCCGGATGAGCATTCACTATCATTAACTAATCCACACTCTCATACATCTAGATTGAATTAGATATCTAAGGAGAAGTTTGGTCTCTTGAACCTATGTGTACTTTCATCACCCACTTTGGTTCATGAGACTTGTGTTGAGCTTCTTCCTCCTACATCTCTTGCATATTTAGAGTTTAGTTCTTTTCAGTAGAATTCTTTCAGTCTTTCAGTTTTAGCTTTATGGGATGACTACGTGCCAAACATTGCAGAGTTATTCATTAAGTCACACATTGTTGATATTGGTGACACACTTGAGGATATCCACTTCCTCTTTGATGATAGATATGGGCCACCAGTAATGAAATTCACATTGCCTTTGGAGGTTGCTCTACAAGAATCTTCATAGTTGTTCAAATTAGCTTCATTTTATTTAGACATGTGGACCCTTGATCATTCTTCCATGACACATCATGAGACAATTTATCTTGAGAGAGTTTCTTCTTCATGAACCATTAGATGTGTTTCTTCCTAAGGGGAGGAACAATGTTTGTTTTTGTTGGATCATCTTTATAATCCTTCTTCGTGCATTCACTTTTGACAAATGAGCTTCTACCTCCTGGGGGTTTCATTGTCTCATCCTTTGTCTCCTATGGGTGGATCTTGATTGTACAGTTTATGTAACCAAAGTAGCACTTGGAGGACATTTTGAGTCCTACTTTTCTTTGTTACATGTATGATTTCATTTCTTTTATCTCTCTTTTAGAGAGGAGTTTTTCCCATGAGATTTACTCCTTTTCTCCAATTATGAGAGATTTCAGTTACTTGTTCATGGGTACCTCATCAGGACTTGTATCCAAGATCCATTCCACATTCTTTTAGCTTCCTTTATCAATTGTTTAGTTTATCCCTAAGTTGATCTTAAGGGGGGGTTTTGGAGTAAATAAGTCATTATCGGATAATTAATTAATTATTAATATTTTTACTTTAATTACTTAAGCTAAACTTAGCGGTTGCTTTTTTATTGATTAGTTTACTTTTTTATTAATTAGTTTGAACTAAAGATAGGACAAATTGTCTCATTGCATGAGATTAGAACACTTGTCACTATCTAATCAAATCCTTCTCTAGGGTTTGTTTTTTCATGCTTTTATAAGCATGCACCTTCATTGTAATATTCATCCAGGTTATTTGCATCAATATATTTCTCAAGTTATTGAGTACAATCTTGCTTTTTGATCTTCTCTATTTTGATAGGTAATTGCTTGCAGGTGATTCATGGGAGTTGTGGGGTTGAATCATCAACTTCAACAATATCTTATCTATTCTTTTTTTCCAATATATAAGAAATAGAGTTCTAGTAATCTTTAAATATAAGATCACCATTGTCTAATTATGGTTGTATTTGTGATTTTTATTCTTGTTGGTTCAACAATATTGAATTTTGATCTTAAATCTTTTACATTGTAAAATCACTTAATTAATAAATCAAGAATAGAAGATATATTATTTTCCTAGTCAAATGTGTAACATATTCATATTTTTTATTTTCAAAAATTTATAAAATTATAAATTATTGATAAGTCTTCCCTTTGTTGAAATGGTAAATTTAAGATATAAAAAATTTCATTCTTAAAACATACATCATATTATGTAAATTATTTAATACATATCGATGATGAAATAAATTCTTATTGTCATGCTAGTAATTATAATGATAAGAATGTTGAAGTCCACTTTCATTCACCTAGTTATGGTGATGGTGATTCAAATTCTCATAAACTTTCAAGTGTGTTAGAACAAATAAAATTATGTAGACATTCTCTTTATATTTTACAATTTTGTATTGCTCAATTTCATAATCCAACCAAAACAAATTATCCTCTCCTTTTCATTGAATTTTTTTCTTAATTTTTAAGATAACTTCATACTTATCACTACAAGATTAATGACCAGTATTTTTTCGAGATACATGCAATATTATTTATATTATTAATATATACCACTCATGCAAACAAGAAATTGTTTCCTTCGACTATTTTTAGCTATTGTCTATTGTAAGATCTTTCTATTTGAACTATTTTTCAACATGAATACGTACTTTTATTCTTAATCCAATACATAAAGAAATAGTTATGGTGATAAAGATTAATCACTCTACCTCCTCTATTACTACAATGAATTGTCATCTATTAGTCTTGTAATTTATTAAATATTTTAGTGTGATTAAAGATATAAGAGAAAATCATTATGATTTTGATTACTTAAAATATTATTTGTAGTCTTTATGAGTGCTCATTTTATGTATTTTTTTGATTTGATCAATATAAAAAATCACATACTCAAGTTTATACACTTTTTAACTTGCTATCATGTGTACAACAACTTTAAGAGGTAATGGCTTCCAATTAAATATTTATTCAAGAAAACCATAAAGAATGTGGAGTTCTTTCATTACAAAACACTATTATTGACCATTTAATATGTAATTATATCTACACAAGCTTTATGGTGATTTTAGGGGAAAGGATTCAATGGATGAATGTTCATTAATTGTTATTGATTCACACACCTATACTCTCAATTAAATATAAATTAAAATAATTAATAGTTGAGAAATAATATACTAATAAAAATTTAATGAGGAATCAATAAATGTGTAACTATACCCTTCACAGGTCACATCAAAGAAACAACCAATTGTATGGTGACACATAAGATGATTGAGACTGCATGTCTTGATGCACATGTTATGAGAAATGGAAGAGCACACACAAAATGTTGAAAAATTAAATTGTGATTACACAGTAATAACACGAATAAAAAAAGTAATATTAACATTGATGGTTTCCATAGTTTTACAATGTATGATCCAAATGTCTATAAACCACTGTATTCCCCTACAATTTCTCAAAATTTTCTTATGGGAAGCTAATTCCAAACAAGTGATGTAGTGCGTTTTGTTCTTGCCACCTACCAAAGAGCTATTTGGAGTTTTGTATTGAATGCATAAAAGAAGATTGAATAACTAAATATTAGATGCCTTCTCAAATTAGGAAATTAATAAAGGAGTCGTAGGAAACTAATTTTTTAAATTAAATGAAATCAACTTATTGTTTGAAGAAATAGTAAGTACGACCAAATAGTTTAGAAAATAAATGCTCATTACTTTGGAAAAATATGTTAATTAATATCAATTTTCTTTTGAATATAAATTAAATCATTTGTAATACTAATTAGTATAATTAGTAAATAAACATTGTGTTTGGTAAAATAATTTATAGACCATTGGCCAATTATTAGATGCATTTTGAAAATTAACCAATTCTTTGAAAATATATTAACTAGTACTAAATAATTTAGAAAATAAGTGCTTTTTAGTGTGCAAAGACATTTTAAATAATACCAATTTTCTTGTGAATGTAAATTTAATTATTACTAATTATTTAGAAAAACAAGTTAGAACAAGTAATAATTTTTGTAAATAAGTACAAATTTTAGTTTGCATGAATAAATGATATTAATTATTTTTTATAATTACACATTGAATTAGTTTTGTGAAATAAATTGACAATGAAATGAATAATTTAGTAGTAATTACAAACTATTTTGTGATTTGACTAATATTAATAATTTAAACTATTTGGAAATGCTTAAAACTCAATTTCCTTTGCAAATAGTTTTTTTTTGGTAACTTAAAATTTGATTAATATTAATCAATGGAAAGAGTTTTTAGGTTGGTAGGGGAAGGGTTAATATGTTTGAAGATTTGTAATTGGAATTATTAGAGTCTTGTATTGAATGCATAAATGGAGAAGGAATGGAATTGGAAAGAATATGATTTGAGAAGAAAAATGTAG
>VDFB02019542.1:62370-106608 GCA_007258455.2 Sequoia sempervirens
TATAATTTTCTAGCACAAACTTTTTTTATCTCAACATTAGTGTTGGGACATTCATGTAGTTTAATGTTCCATGTGCTCATCCACTTTCTATTTTGCTTCATGTCCAAGTCTTCTTTCTACAGTTTAGCTCCTCTCCAACAACGATTTTGAGCTAGCAATGTGTATCCATGTTCTCAAATTTTTTTAAGTAACTTATTAACCGAATGATTGCAGATGCCTCCAATGGAAACGTACCAGCTTCAACCAAAAGAATATTGTATGGGACTGAAGATTTGACTTTGATACTAGTAGTGATTAAGTGCTTTTGAATTCTTTCAACCTACCTCCACTTGTGATTTGACATGCTACCCCCCCAAATTTCACATCCATAGAGGACAACTGAAGCCACCAACAAACCAAAAAGGGTTTTCTTGGTTTTTCAATCCCATAATTATTCTTTCCTACATCTATTCTGTAGTAAGTAAGACACCCTCCAACCACCCTGAATCTTTTTTTCTTTGCAAGTCTCCCAACTAAGCCTATTATGAAAATCAATACCCTTGAAATACTTGTATTCTTCCACCACCTCCAAAGAGCTGCCCTTAAAAATGAAATTAATCAACTACTTCTTCCTTTTCAAAGAGAAAATCATGACTTTGGTTTTGCTGGTGTTGACTTGCATCCTAACCTCTTGGAAAAAGAGCTCAAGAGCCTTTAAATGATCTCTCAAACCAAGTGTGGATTTTGCAATTAGGATAAGATCATCCGCATATAAAAGTAACTTCACCACATAACTAGCAAGTTGAATACCCTCTCCATCAATTTTGTTTAACCATTCTTCAAGCTTATCAATATATAAGCCTTGAACATAGTGGGAGATAGGGGACAACCCGGTTTGACCCCAATGTCACTACCAAAGCATTCAGACATACCATTTTTTGTTAATTTTTTAGCTCTAACCTGTTCATAGAGTTTATGAATTGTCACTCTAAGTTCATCAAGAATTCCAAGTTCTTCCATTTTGTTCCAAAGTTTGTCCCTAAGCACCATGTCAAAGGCTTTTTTGAAATCAACGAAACAACAAAAAGCTTCACCCCCTTGAGTGTCCCAAGCTTTTTCAATGAAGTTCCTAAGCATGATGCAGTGATCTATGGTAGAATGCCTTGCCCTGAAGCCATCTTGCCCTTTTTCCCTTTTACCTTCTTTTTCTGCCCAATTACTGATTTTGTGTGCTAACATGCTCCCATATAGTTTTCCAGGTAGAGGATTAACCATGATAGTACGGTAGTTAGAAGGATTATTGATATCCCCACTTTTATGTAAGGGGATGACCACACTCCCACGCCTTAGCATCCTTTCGGGCAAGTGTTGGTTGGATGTTTTATTTTTTATATTGAATGAATAAAAGAATTTTAATGATGTTTAGGAGATCAAACAGTTCAAGGGATCAAGAGATATAATTTTTATACATTTTAGAATCAAGAGAAATAATATTAATACATTTTCGATACATTTTCGGAACAATAAACATAACTTTAATACATTTTCAAGTTTCTGACTTTTTAATTATGAATCTTGGAAAAAAAGTCTATCGTTTTGTAAAATCTTATCTTTTCAAATTGTTTATTCTAACTGTCATGTGCAAATATTTTCAAACTAAATATAAATATCCTCATATGTTCCTTCCAATATAACACATGATCAAAAATAGCAAAAAAAAGATCTAAAATATATTCATATCTTACCCACTGACCTTAAGGCTCTTGGAAAATTCTCTGCCAGCAATTCACTGATGGAAAATTCACGGCCAGCAATTCACCGTGGGAAAATTCACCGCTATGACAAATTCACTGCCAAGTTTTACCGTGGGAAAATTCACCGCCATGACAAATTCACTGACAAGTAAAATTCACCGCCAGCAATTCACTGCACGAAAATTAACCTATAAATGTTTTTATTACTTGACGGTGAATTTATCATGATGGTGAATTTTACCATGGTGAATTGTTGATGGTGAATTTTCCGTAGATGAATTGCTGACAGTGAATTAGACGTATGCCATTAAAAGCACCAATGGTCCACACTTCTGATTACATATCAGGGAGTTCACGTTTTACTCGCATCCCTTCACATTACAATGGGCATTTTTGCTTCCAGGTGCAAACTGTACTTTCCAGAAATGGAATCTGTAACTTCATTCAATTTATATTTATGTTGGTTATTATGTTTGTTTTCTATCTAGATAGTTAGCATATGATTGTTGCATCTCATTTATACATATGAACTTCTTTCTCGCCTTCAGTTTTGCTCCTATCTCACCAATCTGTGCATTCATATGGTTAGCCCAGGCTCGCTCCAAGGTGGAGTCAAGGTTGTTAATTTGGACATGTATGGTTTTCTGTAACAGGCAAATCCTTCCTATTTCAAACAATAATTATACAAGGATTTTTTATTTTCCCTGGCGGGCTTAGTGAAAGATTTAGAAATTGCTTGCGATATGTATCAGATGACACATTTAAACATTGTTATATTCAATAATATTGTTTATCTAGTATTCTGGATGTACATTTGATTGTCTTTATTGATTAATTGAAATTGAGAATATAACATGATTTTAAATTTTAATCAGTAAGTAAATACAGTCAAATGTGCATCTAAGGTATTGGATAGACGTTATTTTGGAAGATATAATGGAGTATAAATATTTTGACATAGACTTCAACAAAAAAATTATTTGCGTTGATCAAATATTTGTTATAGATAAACTCTACAAATCTATGTGATCAAAGGAACAAATATCATTTGCAAAGTAATGAATGTTCATATAATCTTTCCGATAAAATAGATAGATAAAAGAGACAAAAAAATAAATGATATTCTTCCAACAGCTAACACAATTGAATCAGAAAAACATTTTATGCAATATACAGTGACAGTCAGACCAATTATATATTCAAACCATTACAAATATTTTTACAATAATTATTTTACAAAATTTATATAAAAAATTTATCAAAATCATTATCAAAATAAATTAAAAAATTAACTAAATATTAACTATTTTTTCAACTCAGATGGACTTCCTTCAAATTTGATGGAGATGAAAAATAATAAAAAAAACATTTTTTTTATTATCAATTTTAAAAAAATTATAAAATAATTATATAATTTTATTGATGAAAAATATAATATTTTATTATAAACTATTATGATAGATTAATTTGATGGTTGTATGATTGTTTTTAATTATTAAATATAATTACAATTTTAAGAAGATTGTATTATTTGAAAAGGAAAATTTTGACTACTTACACATGCAAGTTCATTTCTACTCTTTTCCTTTATATATTATCATCATTATCTTTGGTTTTTCCTGTTAGGAATGTTTTGTTTTTAAAAAAAATTTACACTCCAAAGATTTTATTGTTTCTATAGTATGCAGCTTATTTTAATAGTTTACAATTTTAGAATACAGAATTATATGATCTAAATTTACAATCAATCTTACCTAACAAACATTTTTGGCAAAATATCTATCAACCTCCTCAATGATAAAAAAAAATTGACAAATATATATCCAATGATAATAACCTGTGTAAATTTGATTAAGTATGAGGTATTTTCCGCAACATGTCAAATTATGATATTACTATAAGAATTCAACTGTGTAGCTTTTCGAATCAAACTCATTGACCCATGTTTCATGACTAGTGGTTCACAAGAACCCATCTCTCATGATAATGAATCGTCCACTTAGTACTCATTGGATCTAGGTGATGTCCATAGAGGTGAAGCATTGGACCTTTTCCCGGAGGTCACTCATTTCAATATTATTCCAACTCAAATATACTTAACCATGAAATTTTCCACAAATGATCCAAAAATAAGCCCACCAGACCATCACACCAAACAGTGTGATTCTTCAAACACATTTCGATCTAATAAAAAAAATCCCCACCTTTGAAAATGCTGTCAAATCATTAAATAATGGATTCGTTTGTCATTCTGTGCTTCGGCAGCACAGTTGCATAGAGGATGTATTAAGTGGGTCACCGTGACCTGCTTTTCCCTGTGAACAGTAACATCAAAGCCAACAAGATCGGCTCACCGACACAAACGAATAAACATTTGAAGAATGGTCATGAAAAGTCATCCATACTGATTGCACGTCTGTATCATTTCATTTCATGCAAATTGCAATTTACACAGAAAGCGAGGGTGTTATAACAAAATATCAATGCCTAAATGTAGTCTACATTGATTATAGGAGAAAAGCTATTAAAACAGTAGATAGGACTGTATGATAAAGCGCTGCAGTTGTTTAACTTTCAATTGATCTGTCGATAGAATATGTTATTTTTTTATTTTTGGAGTTAGTGGAGATGGAATATTTGATTTATATGATACTCGGATCAATTATTTTGAAATTTTCAATGTGGGTTCTTTGAATAACATGTTTGAAGAAGAAAGGATAATAAAATTTGTAGAGTATTTGATCAAGATCCACATCAGAAGATCCAAGATCCAAAAGGAAAGGGTGATCAAGTAAATGTTGTATGGGCAGCCTGCTTGTTTGAGCTTTTGTGTTTGGTAGCATGGTTGGTTATTGGGTGTTCCCATAAACTGTTTGGCCTCGTTAACATTATTAAAAAAATTTATTCATTCATTCTTGTAAAATTTGTTGTATATTCTTTATAATTTCTTTTAGCATTTAATCTAATATTAAAAACAAAAGTTATTAAAAGTTGAGTTCAAATCTAAAGTAGAGAGACAATAGAGTTGACATGTATTCATTTTGGTTGGGGAAGGAGCATGAGTTATTAGAGGAGAGGGCCACCTAATAGTTATGTCTTCTGAATTCTTCCTTTCAAGTTCATAAATAAAATATTATCTTTATGAAAATTTCAACATGTTTATGTATTTGAGTTATGAGCTTAAAGCTATTATTTTGAGTTCTAAGTATCAATGATGCAATCCAATCAACATTCACTAAGTTGTTGAAAAACATCCCAACAAAAATTATACCAAAATATTTGGTGGAAAATTAAGGTGTACATATTCTAATAAAGTCACTTAGTCTTAGACTTAATAATTAATTAATTTGGAATTAGTTTCCCATAGGATTTTTTTGAGAAATTGTAGGGGAATGCAATGGTTTATAGACATTTGCATCATACATTGTAAAACTATGGAAACCATCAATGTTAATATTATTTTGTTTATTGGTGTTATTACTATACAATCAAAATTTCATTTTTCATCATTTTATGTGTGTTCTTCCATTTCTCATAATATGTGCATCAAGAAATGTAGTCTCAATCATCTTATGTGTCACCATAAAATTGGTTGTTTCTTTGATGTGACTTGTGAAAGGTATAGTCACATTTTTTGATTCCTCATTAAGTTTTTACTAGTATATTATTTCTGAACTATTAATTCTTATTGAGTCACACACCTATACTCTCAATTAAATAATTGAGAGTATAGGTGTGTGACTCAATATCAACTATTAATTAACATTCATCCATTGAATCCTTTCCCCTAAAATCATTATAAAGCCTATACATATATATAATTACATATTAAATGGTCAATAATATTCTTTTGTAATGAAACAACTCCACATTCTTTATAGTTTTGCTGAATAAACATTTAATTGGACGTCATTACATATTAAAATTGTTGTACACATGATAAAAGCATTTAAAAATGTACAAACTTGAGTATGTGATGTTTCATATTCATCAAATTAAAAAATTACATAAAATGAGGTGTCAAAAAAATTATATAAAATGAGAAGCATGCATAAAGACTACAAATAATATTTTAAGTAATTAAAATCATAACGATTTGCTTTTATATCTTTAATCACACAAAAATATTTAATAAATTACAAGACTAATAGATGACAATTCATTGTAGTAATCGAGGAGGTAGAGTGTTTATTTTTTATCACCATAACTTTTTTTTTATGTCGTGTATTAAGTACATATTCATGTTCACAAATAGTTCAAATAGAAAGAGTTTACAATAGACAATAGTTAAAAATAGTAGAAGGCAACAATTTCTTGTTTGAATGAGTGATATGTATTACTAATATAAATAATATTGTATGTATCTTGAAAAATTATTGGTCATTAATCTTGTAGTGATAAAGTATATAGTTCTCTTAAAAATTAATACAAACAAAATGTTCAATGGAATGGAGAGGATAATTTTTTTTGGTTGGATTATGAAGTTGAGCAATACAAAATTGTAAAATATAAAGAGAATGTCTACATAATTTTATTTGTTCTAACATATTTTATGAGAATTTGAATCACCTTGAATCACAATAACCATACCTAGGTGAATGAAAGTGAACTTCAACATTCTTATCATTATAATTACTAGCATGACAATAAGAATTTTCATCATCATCAATATGTGTTAAATAATTTTCATAATATGATGTATGTTTTAAGAATGAAATTTTTTATATCTTAAATTTACCATTTCAACAAAGGGAAGACTTATCAATTATATAATTTATAAATTTTTCAAAATAAAAATTATGAATATGTTACACATTTGACTAGGCAAACCTTTTCTATTCTTGATTTATTAATTAATTGATTTTACAATGTAAAAGATTTAAGATTAAGATTCAATATTGTTGAACCAACAAGTATAAAAATCACAAATACAACAATAATTTTAGAGAATGGTGATCTTATATAAAGATTATTGGGACTCTACTTTTTATTTATTGGAAAAAGAAAGAATAGATAAGATATGCGACTTGAAATAATTTTTTAAATAGTTTCAAAATGTAGTTTACTACTAAGTGTAAGTTAAAATGATTCTTCAAAGCTTAATTTAATAATCTATCAAATGTTTTACTCTTAAAGTAAATAATTAGCTCACAAGTTAAATAAAATAGGCTTAAGATCAAAACTCCATACTTGAAACCACTCAAGATGGCTTTGATAAATTCATTGATGAAATCACTTTTGGCACCTTATCAATGATAGCTACTAGTTCCACACTACATGATGAGGGGAAAATGAGTCAAAATACCTTACATTATATAACTCCATAAATGTCCAAATTAAATATGATGAGGGAAATATCTTATGTCATTTATTCAAAATATAATATTTAAGTTGGACATAGACCACATAATAGTGATTATTAACAAAATAAATTATATAATGATGTATAGTCTAATGCCCAACCTTAATATACAAGTTATCCTATCTTGTTTGTGCATTCTGAAAGGAATAATATTTTGTGGTGTATTTGTTAAGATATTTTTGAAGTTGATAGTGAACCACACAAATTCTAGAAATCATCTACAACCAAAATACCTGTCACAAACAAGAGAGCAACGGATTTTCTATGCAACCCTAAGAGAAAAGATTGGTTCACAAAGCATCTGATATGCTTTCTATATTGAATAATGAATGTGAATTAATAATTACAATGAAGGATCAATCCTTATAAAAGGAAAAAGAAAAGCCTAGATGAGGATTTGATGAGATTGTGACAAGTGTCCTAATCTCATGCAATGTGAAAACTTGACCTATACAATTAGCCCAATCTAATATTGAAAAATAACTCCTAAGTTTAGCTTAAGTGAATAAAGTAATAAGGGAATTAATAATTAATTAATGTTTAATTAATTATCAAGTGATGTCCTAATTACTCCAACACCTCCCTTATGATCAACTTAGGGATAAGCTAAAAATATCTAATGAAGAATGTAATGATGTATGCATGGATGGGTCCCAGCTACAAGGCCTAATGAGGTACCCATGTGCAAACAAATGAATATCTCATAACTAGAGAAAAGGATAAAACCACATGGGAAAAACTCATCTCCAAAAGAGAAAAAATGAAATAACTACGCTATTGAAAGAAGGATAGGAGGACTCAATGTGACCCCCCAAGGACTGTTTATGTCACACATGTACAATAGATGTCCCTCGGTAGGAGAGAGAAAATAAGGATATGAATGCTCCCATAAAGAAAGAGATCTTACATGCCAACAGTAAATTCTTGAAGACAAAACACAATCCATTGCTTGAAACAACATTCCTCCCCTTAGGAAGAAATCAATCCATTGGTGATTGGAGAAGCCATTCCCAAAATATAGAAGAATTAAGAAATTAATCCATTGGTGATTGGAGAAGCCATTCTAGAGATGATGTGTGCCTCTAAAAAGTACCCAAGTTTCCACATCTCAAAAAGAGATGATGCCAATCTAGAAACTAGTGAAGATTGATTTAAAACAAGCTCCAAAGATGATGAAGATGATGGGCCAACAACGATTATGTGTATATCAACAAAGAGTAGATGAATATCCTCAAATTAATCCTCCAAATCTACAATTTGAGACTCCACAAAAAGGATGATATGTCTGCAAGATATGAATCCCAAGTAGCTATGTCTGGAAGAAGATGAATGTCCTGTTGCACTAAACCAATAGGGCCCAAATATGTGGTAATGCCAAGATGATCAAGAATAATAGGATATGGTGATTTAGTCTTGATCTGAAGAGTGGTAACATGAAGACAAGTCTTTGAACCATTAGAACATGTAAGACTTGTGATATACTCAAGCTCCTCTGAAGTATCATCATCAAAGGATATGAAATCTACATTTCCAAGAGGAATGACACAATCTACAACAGGATCCTTTGGGTATATGGAGAGATATTAGGGTCTTCATAGATCTCCCAAAGTTGAGTCAAAAGTGTGTGGCGACAACCAATGTTCGATACAGTACACATAATGTCATGATCAAAACTTGAACAAATCACTCCTGCAACATGATCATTAATAATACTCCATGCTGAATAAATCCCTGGTGTGTCTGGTGTAAGTATAAGTTCATAAAGATAAGAAAAAAGATCAAGCCACCTAAGATGTGTTAGAATTCCATGTCGCCAAAACTCGTAGTTATCCTTTTCTAGGATGGCCATCGAAGGATGAACAAAAAACTCATGATACTTCCTCAAATAAAAAATCATAGACTAAACCTCAATGCATGTAAAGAGAATCAAATGAAATCATCTCACATAAATATTTCCTTTCTAGGTGCTAAGACGTCCAAGTAATTGACAAAAATGTGAATCACAAAAAAATGAATAAAATGTACATAGGGTATATTATGGAAAAGTGCATGAGTTGATCTAAAGAGCTCTGAAATATCTTTCCAACATCGCCAGAATTGAATGAAAATTAGAGATATAGGTAAAAATTAATATGATCAAAAGTGAAAAATGATTTAGAGAAAAATCTGATGATGAGACTTACACATTTGGAAATTTATTGGAACTAGGTTTCTGATGATATCTTGTTTGCCTGATTTTGACACTGTATGCCCAAAATAATAGCTCATATAGGGAAAATTAGGGCTTGGAGGGGCCAGTCATATGTATGCTAAAGTCAGGCCGATGTTAGCATGACATCAACAAATGGAATATGCAAGGAATATTCCTTTTCCAGTCAGGAAAAAATCAGCCCCCATGAAAAAATCATGCCAAAAAGTCTTGAATATAGTTGGAATATCCTATTTTATCCCAACATATTCTTGGGACTGTGCAGTCATCGAATGTGTGAGGGTACCACTATGAAAACTATTATGATGTCGAGATTAGCGTTGATGGTGAGGTTTTTTTATCGACGACTAGTTGAGTGTCGATCGATGTTTATAGGCATCAAGAGGCTATGATAAGCCATTGGTGAGCTATTGTGAGCGACTACTAAAAATTTAGGGTCATCATCAAATGGAGATGGTGGGGCCTCATTAATTTTAAGACATGAGTCAAAGTAAAGTCTCCAAAGAATTTACCTAAAATGTTTGGCTAGAATTAGAGGCATTCTATGAACCTCCCAGCACTCTTCAAATTCTTGCAATAACATAATTATATAATTGAAGAAGTAAGAAACATACATCAATAATATCATAACAATACTTAAATGAATGAACTATTATGAAAGATTGGTTAATGGACAAACTATTGCATTATACAAATCCAAGTAATAGGCATGATATGAACAAAATATCCCAAATTGTGTGGTGTGTTAACAAACACATTCATTGAATTCGTTGCCATGAACATTGTCACATCAGTTGTCAACACTCTCGCATGCCTACATATATTTTTGTACAACTGAGGTAGTGATGAACAAACATGAAAGGAGCTTAACAATATTGCTTGTAAACCAGCAAATAAGTAAACAAGTAGAACAACTGAATATTTGTAAATGTGAATAATTGGATAGAATATTGACAATAGACCATGTAAACATAGTAATCTAATTTAATTTCATAGTTCGATTTACCATTGTCAAATATAATAAAATGAAGAAAAAAATTCTCATAAAACAATGAATGCACACACACACACATATTTTATGTATATTGTTGCATATCAAATATACATGTCTATATATTTATTTATATATATTTTGATATATATATATATAGACATGCATTTATTTTGCTGCATATTTTTATACATATATAGACACGTATATATGATTTGTAGCAAAACATATAAATATATATGTGTGTGTGTCTATGTACAGTTGTTGATTTATGAACAGATAAATATATATGTATTGCATTATATACCACATTATATACAAGTTAAAATTATATACCTAGTCAATAGCAGGTTGCACAATATTCTTAGTCATATAAACGTGCAATTATATTTATATAAAAAATAGCCACTCACTTTTGAACATATGAAATTCATTTTTTAATGTTCGAAGTTCATGGTAGCGATGTTAAATGTTTGTAATGCCATGTCCATGACCTTCCTTTTCTCGGACTAGAGTCTCATACATGTTACCGAATTCCAATAGTGGATTATTTACCATAATATTTTGATTGTTTTCAACATTTCTCATCATGAATCTGAAAGAATTCCCACAACAATTTGACCGTTTTCAATATTTCTATTCATTCATCTCAAATAATAAATATATCGGATTTCTTCTATGATGAAGAATCTGAAATAAACATATATATGTATATATGTGTTTGTATATTTTCTAGCATGATGAAATTGCATGTTGTTGTATCCACTTTGAAAGCCAAATTTGACGAATCTGAAGATGCGTCGAATTTTGAGGAATGTGTAGAGAAGGCATGTTGATGCTCTGTAGTATGCAGAGGATACTAGCAGACAAGAATAAGTGAGATTTGTGCTAGCTACTTTCCCTCTTATTAAACAATTCAAATCTGATAATTGAATGCATTCATTTTAGTTGTGTTTCAAATTTGAATTTGTTTGGGGATGATTCAACATTTGAATTTATAATTTCCATTTACATATGATTTGTATGTTGAAATGATTGAATTCTACATTTATCTGAATTTAATGTTTATAAGGGGATCCTTAAACCATTTACTATTTATGCAGATTTGTATAGTAAATGGTGTTAATACATGTAGATTTTAGAGGAAGTGTGTGAGATTGTGAATTAGAAAGCCCACAAAGTATATAGGAGCTTCTCATTTGGGGGTTGCGGATTATAGAATTGGAAAACCACCAAAAAGCCATGGACGCACACATACACGCTCACACACATATATATGTATGTATGTATATATGTATATATATGTGTATATACAAAAAAAAAATGAAGATGCATGTTGTTGTGTTTAGTTGGGATTTAGAACCAAAGGTAACAAAAACCAAAGACTTGTGGATTAGAGAATCTAACTATGTGGTAGACTATCTTACTCATTGGGGTGTGGATTAGAAAGAGGACACTATATCGGCAGAATGTGCCACTCGATGGGATGACCTTTAGAGAATCTTGAAATCTGATATGGAAAGGTCCAAGAGGAAAGATATGCCCAGGTAAATGGGGATTCTGAAGTGATTAAACTGTCACAGGTAACCAAAGTTGAACCTAAAAGTTGTGCTTTCTTAGATTCCCTAATAAAAAAGATCCGAATAGATTTGTATCGGAACTGAGGAGGAAGTCATTGTAAAACTATGTGTAGATCATTGGTTTTTTGGCATGTAGAGTGGTAGAAGAATGGCGAAAAAAGATGTATCAAAAATTGTGTGTCCATGTCTTCGAGAGAATGCATGAGATCACTAAGATTGTTTCAAATCATAGACAATAAGGGCATAACTGCAATCATGGAGGTTATCAGAAGAAGCCTCTAGTTAAATGGTCACATTCATGACAAAATGGTATACGAAAACATCTTCAATAATTTGGTCTAGAGGGTATGGGAGACAAGGATTTGGCTACGGGGTTGGTCCTAGCTTTACTGAAATTAGATATTTGTCCACTAGCATTGAATGCTATTAGTAGGATGAAAGTGATCCCAAGGGGGGAATTTATGTTGGGAATTTTTGACGTAGTTGCAAAACACAAGTTTTTCACTATGGAGGCTCTATAGTTTTTTTGTGAAGGCATTGTAAGGGGTATATGGGAACTTTTCACTTCTATCTCAACAATTATGGTGATCTCCTTACATTGGAGTAGACTGTAAGGGTGAATGTGCTAGCTGATGGTATCATTACCTTAAAGGACTGGAAAACATAATATATATTTTTATGTATATTGTTTCATATCAAAGTTACAAAGTTCGTCATATATATGTACATGTTGATTTATTGTACATGTGCAATGGAAAGTAGACAAAGACTAACATAGTTTACATAAAATGTATGGTATTGTGTTCTTATGGATAGTGAAGATGAATATAAAAAATGAAGATGTATGTTGTGTTCAATTTGCAATCCAAACTTTGATAAGTAAAGAATAAAAGTTACAAAGTTCGTCATATATATGTATGTTGCTCTCTTGTATGTACAATGGAAAGTAGACAAACACTAACACAATTTACATAAAATGTATGGTACTGTGTTCTTATGGACAACAAAAGGAGAGTAATTTAAACATAGGTAAGATGAATATTAAAAATAAAGATGTATGTTGTTATGTTCAGTTTGCAATTCAAACAAGTTGAGAGATATATACATAGTTTTATGACTATAAACACAAAAAGTACACAAAAACATATGGTATTCCATTGGCACTCAGAAGTACAAAAATACATACAATGTCACTAACAATAAATAGAGAGTCATGAATTTGAAACATTTTTTAGAATTGGAAAAAGAAGGCAATATGTCACAAATATATACATAGAATCATGAATATAATTTCATGTGTTCACTTCAGTTTTAAGTGAAACTTCACAAATTATATATACATAGTTTCTTGAATATATAAAGGGGGCTTTTATGAATTAACCAAAAATCCATTAATTAAATACAAAGTTTCCTGAATTTGTAAAGGGGTTTTGTAAGATTGAACCCCCCAAGGAAAAAACAAACCCTCAATTTAAAAATTGTAAATAGAAACTTCATGAATACAGATGTGGGTTTTTTTATATAAGCCTAAAAGACCAAGGGTTTTCAAAAAAAAGCCCATACAAGTTTAGGGTTTCATGATAATAATCCCTTAATTAGATAAATACATGAATAATCAAATATATCAATCAAAATATCATGTGAAATAATCCCCTAATCAAACAAATTCATGAATCAAATGAGGGTTTTAAAATATAACCAAAAAAGTTGAATGTTTGTGGATTATACAACCTCGTTGAGTATTTCATTGTATTAAGTCAATGGGTTCATGATAATGAAACCCTAAATGGTTTGCACATTGATGCAAAAAAAATAGGAGTGCTTGAGCATAATAGATTCACGGGTACCATTCTATTATGAAAGGAGAAATGATAGGTTGATGTTACCTCAAATGATGGAGACTATCATATAATGGAGACAATAGCTAACATGATAAGAAATGATGAAATTGGTCAAAAAGTGTGTCAAATTATCCCATACTCAAATAGCTAAGAAACCCTTCATGGTTCAAGAAAACTGCTATGAAACCAAACTCACAATGAGTACCATTTTCTACAATATGAAAGGAGAAATGATAGTTTGAAATTACCTTAAACCGTGGAGGGCATGGATGAAAATAAACTCACATGAGGGTTTATCTGTGGTTATAAATACCATCGAGAGCATGATAAACATGGAGAGTTTGACAAATACCAAAACATGGAGGGCACTAAATGAAAATAATGTGGGAAAAAAACACATTGATGAACCCAACTTGAAAATTAATTGAGTTGTAAGGAGGTTATAGTCCAAGAGATGGTGGGTCATGCACGTGGTGTTGTGAACATTAGACACCGCTAACATTTGTGAACTTTCGACATTATAAAGTGAATTTCATATGTTCAAAAGTGAGTGATTATTTTTTTATATATAAATGTGATTGCACGTTAATACGATCATTAATTGGATTTTTTATAAAATTTTATTAGTGGTGAAAGCAAACACTAATTGAGTCATTAGAGAGAACGTGTTGGACATCAACTTTAAATAGTCACTTTTTGACCTTTCCGTGCTTAGTGAACCCTCCTACATTTGTCAAAAATGCCCAAAAGCTAAAAGAATAGCTATAAGCCATTAACTTGCATTCGAAGAAAACCCAAACTAATCGGGTCAGTCTAATACACCATTTAAGAGCTTAGGGTGCATGAAGATAGCTATAACGACTACTGGACCTCTTCCCTTACTACACTAAAAAAAAATTCAAAAAGTGAATCATGTATCTCATTTATATTTAAAAATATATTGATATTGCAACGTCATACGTTTTTTGGAATGGCTAAAAAAAAATGTTTGAATGTGTTTTTGTTTGGAAGAAGAATTGTTAAAAAGTGGGAAAACATATATAATTATTGATAACCTTCAGCTGTGTGGATTTTGGATGTGCTTAAGTAGTTTCGGCTCAACAAGTTACAGACATGCATCCCCATTAAAATTTGTGCATGCATACACTACTTCCTGCATTTATGCTTGCGCCCACAAAAGGTATAAAGTTTGCAATGTGCTGTCCATTCTTCTTTCCTTGTAGAAATTCCCTGGCTTTAGCATTTTCAAAGGAATTCTAATAATGTCTATAAGCTCAAATAGTTTAAGGGATAAAAGATAATATTAATATATTTTCAGATCAAGAGACATAATATTAATACATTAAAAAAAAATCATTTTTCTATTATAAATCTTGATAAAAAAAAATATGTAATTTTATGAAATCTTACCTTTTCAAATAATTTATTCTAACTGTCATGTATAAAATATTTTCAAATTAAATACAATATCCTCATACCCTGCACCTTTATTAAAAGCATCAATGCCCCACACTTCTTGATTAATGGAGTTCACGTTTTATTGGCATCCCTTCACATTACAACGAGCATTTTTGCTTCCAGATGTAAATTGTACTTTCTATTTCTAGAATCTGTAATTTCATTCAATTTATATTTATGTTTGTATGTAGAGAGCATTTTCTTATTGTGTTTGTTTTCTATCATGATTGTTGGATTGGTCTAGCCAGGCTCACTCCAAGGTAGAATCAAGGCTGTTAATTTGGACATGCATGGTTTGCTGTAACAGACAAGTCCTTCCTATTTCAAACAATAATTATACAAGAATTTCTGATTTTTTCTGGTGGGTTTGGTCAAAGATTCAGAAATTGCTTGCGAGCGATATGTAATAGATATGATCTTCTGACACATTTAAACATTGTAATATTCATTCATATTGTTTATTTACTATTCTAGATGTACATTTGATTGTCTTCATTGATTAATTGTATTTAAGAATAGAACATGATTTTGAATTTTAATCAATAAGTAAATACAGTCAAATGTGCATCTAAGGTGTGGGATAGACATTATTTTTGAAGATAATATGGAGTATAAATATTTTGACATAGACTTTAACAAAACGTTTAGTTGTGTTGATAAGTAAAACATTTGTTATAGATAAACTCTATAAATCTACTCCTATAATCGTCATCAATGAACAAATATCATTTGAAAAGTAACAATGCTTATATCATCTTCTGAATGAAATAAATAAAAGAAACCATAAAAGAAATGATATTTTTCCAACAGTTAATACAACTGAACTATAAAAACATTTTATGCAATATACAGCAACAGTCAAATCAATTATATATTCAAACCATAGTTTACATACTCTCCGATTACTCTCCGAGTAGCCGAGTAATCTCCAAAAAATTTGCATGCCGAGTAATCTCTGCTTTTACTCGCGGGTAGTATGTAGATGGATTTTCTCCTGTCAAATTATCGAGTAATCGCCAGTGGCTTGCAAAAAATCCACAAACTTGGCATGTTTGTGTGTGTATAAATATGTCTATGTGTGTATATGCATGCAAACTTGGCATTCTGTGTATGTTTATAGATATGTATGTGTGCACAGAGCAGTCCTGAGTATACACATACATAAATATCCACACACATTTGCCAAGTATTTGCCGAGTATTTGCCGAGTTTTCCCCGAATCAAAATTTTTGGACTTGCCAAGTACTCTCCGATTCCGAGTATGTAAACTATGATTCAAACCAATACAAATATTTTTACAAAATTTATATAAAAAATAAAAAAATTATTAACTATTTTATTCTAAACTGAACGGTGTTAAAAACCCATTATCTTATTTCTTTTCATATCATTAAAACCCAGTAAAAATCACACTTATTAGACTACCCACGCGTTTTCTGCAATCCTGCAATAATGGCAACAGTATCAAACTACTAATGAAAGCCATGGGGTATGCATATAAAGCAAAGCATCCATGCAAATCTTGTCATGTCTTTGATAATGACAAAGAGTGAAATTTGTATTAAAAATCACATATATTATTTTTCTTATGCATTTAAGCACAGCATTAAATAAAATTTTAGACCTTTTTAAAACTTTTTTTTTTGTTTTTTTAGTCTAATTTACACTATTTTAAGTTCCAATCGAGATGGACTTCCTTCAAACTTGATGGAGATGGAAAATAATGAAAAAAAAACATTAATTTTTTGTTATCAATTTTAAAAAAATTACAAAATAATTATATAGTTTTATTGATGAAAAATATAATATTTTATTATAAATTATTATGATAGTTTAAATTTGATGGTTGTATGATTGTATTTAATTATAAAATATAATTACAGTTTTAAGAAGATTGTATTATTTGAAAAGGAAAATTTTGACTATTCACACATGCAAGTCCATTTCCACTTTTTTTCTTTATATGTTATCATCTTTGTCTTTGGTCTTTCTTGTTAGGAATGTTTTGTTTCTAAAGGTTTTGTTTACACAATTTTTTTTGGCAAAAAATGTTATCAATCTTAATGATAAAAAAAATTGGCAAATATATACCCAATGATAATAACCTATGTAAATTCGATGAGTAGGAGATATTTTCCACACTGTGTCAAATTATGATATTGCTATCACGATTCAACTTTGTAGTTTTCGAGTCAAACTTATTGAACCACGTTTCATGAGTAGTGGTTCACAAGAACCCATCTCCCATGATAATGAATGATCCAGGTGATGCTCACAGAGGTGAAACATCGAGCCTTCCTGAGAGGTCACCCATCCAGTACTATTCCAACTCAAATCCGCTTAAACATGAAATTTTCCACAAGATTAAACCCACTTAATTTGCAACCCCATTTCTTACCAAAAAAAAAAATACAATCCCAAACAAAAAAAACTACTATGAAAGGAAAAAAACCAACAAGAATACATACAGAAGAGCAGCTAATGATCCAAAAGAAGGCCCACCCATGCCATCACCAAACCCGACTATCATGTGATTCTTCAAACACATTTCCATCTAATAAAAAACAATCGCCTACTGTCTCTCCCCACCTTTGAAAATGCTGTCAGATCATTAAATAATGGATTCGCTTGTCATTCTGTGCTTCGGCAGCACAGTTGTATAGATGATGTATTAAGTGGGCCACCGTGACCTCCTTTTCCCTTTGAAGAGTAACATCAAAGCCAATAAGATAGGCTCACCGACACAAACGAATAACTATTGAAAGATATAGGTCATTCATATTGATTGCACGTCTGTATCATTTCATTTCATGCAAATTGGAATATATATAGAAAGGGAGGGTGTTATAATAAAATATCAATGCCCAAGTGTAGTCTACATTAATTATGGGATAAAAGCTATTAAAACAGTAGATAGGTCTGTATGATAAAGTGCTGCAGTTGTTTAACTGTGCAATTGATCTGTTTATTTTGGAGTTAGTGGAGATGGAATGTTTGATTTATAAGGATATTCGGATCAATTATTTTGATATTTTTAATGTGAGTTCTTTAGATAATCTGTTTGAATTGAAAGGATAACAAAAATTATAAAGTATTTGATCAAGATCCACATTAGAAGATCCAGGATCTAAAAGGAAAGGGAGATCAAGTAGATGCTGTATGGGCAGCCTGCTTGTTTGGGCTTTTGTGTTTAGTAGTGTGGTTGGTTATCGGATGGTCCCATAGACTGTTTGACCTCATGAACATTAATAAAAATCTCCATTCATTCATTTTTGTAAATCTTACTGTATATTCTTTATATTTTTTAGCATTTAATATAATATCAAAAACAAAATTTATTATTAAAAGCTGAGTTCAAATCTAAAGTAGAGAGACAGTAGAGCTGACATGTATTCAATTTGGCTGGCGAAGGAGCAAGAGCTTTTTTTTTTTTGTTAATGACAGGGGTATCCCCGCGACCCCGCCCAACACCTTGTATCTTGGGTATTGGGGCGAATGGGGGCGAGACTAGTCCCTTGTGAGGGGACCCAACAGTCACAAGCCAGTCCCACCTAGTAGCTATGTTTTTTGAGTTCTTAATTTCAAGTTCATGAATAATTAATTATTTTTATAAAATTTATGAAATTTTCAGAATGTTTTTGTATTTGAGTTATGACTTTAAATCTATTATTTTGGGTTCTAAGTATCAATGATGCAGTCCAATCAGCATTCACTAAATTGTTGAAAACATCCCAAAAAATAATTGTACCAAAATATTTGGTGGAAAATTTAGGTTTACATATTCTAATAAAGTCGCCTAGTCTTAAACTTAATAAATAATTAATTTGGAATTATCAATAGTTGTTTCTGGATTCGATTGTGTGTAAGCTTTTTGAATCAACATTTTGAATCACACTTTGTGATCCATCATCAAGATAGAGATCTTAAGGATTCGATTGTGTGTAAGCTTTTTGAATCAACATTTTGAATCACACTCTGTGATCCATCATCCTTAAGCTCTCTATCCTGATGATGGATCACGGAGTGTGATTCAAAATGTTGATTTAAAAAGCTTACACACAATCGAATCCAGAAACAACTATTGATAGTATTATGGATTGTGGAAATCTAATAACATTAATTTGGAATTAGTTTCCCATAAGAAAATTTTGAGAAATTATAGGGGAATGCAATGGTTTATAGACATTTGCATCATACATTGTAAAACTATGGAAACCATCAATGTTAATATTACTTTTTTATTGGTGTTATTACTGTGCAATCACAATTTAATTTTTCAACTTTTTGTGTATGTTCTTCCATTTCTCATAACATGTGCATCAAGACATGTAGTCTCAATCATGTTATGTCTCACCATACAAATGATCGTTTTTTTTATGTGACTTGTGAAGGCTATAGTTACACATTTATTGATTCCTCATTAAAACTTTACTGGTATACTATTTCTCAACTATTAATTCTTAAAATTTGTATTTAATTGAGAGTATAGGTGTGTGAATCAATAACTATTAATGAACTTTCATCCATTGAATCCTTTCTCCTAAAATCATCATAAAGCTTGTGTAGATATAATTACATATTAAATGGTCAATAATAGCATTTTGTAATGAAAGAACTCCATATTCTTTATGGTTTTCTTAAATAAATATTTAATTGGAAGCCATTACCTCTTAAAGTTGTTGTACACATGATAGATGCATTTAAAAATGTATAAACTTGAGTATGTGATTTTTTATATTTGATCAAATAAAAGAATACGTAAAATGAGAAGCACTCAAAGACTACAAATAATATTTTAAGTAATCAAAATCATAACGATTTGTTCTTATATCTTTAATCACACTAGAATATTTAATAAATTACAAGATTAATAGATGGCAATTCATTGTAGTAATAGAGGAGGTAAAATGATTAATCTTTATCACCATAACTATTTCTTTATGTATTGGATTAAGAATAAAAATACATATTCATGTTGACAAACAGTTCAAATAGAAAGAGTTTACATTAGACAATAGATAAAAATAGTAGAAGGCAACAATTTCTTGTTTGAATGAGTGATATATATTAATAATATAAATAATATTGTATGTATCTTGAAAAAATATTGGTCATTAATCTTGTAGTGACAAAGTATATAGTTATCTTTAAAATTAAGACAAACAAAATTTTCAATGAAAAGGAGAGGATAATTTGTTTTGGTTGGATTATGAAATTGAGCAATACAAAATTGTAAAATATAAAGAGAATGTCTACATGATTTTATTTGTTCTAACACACTTGAAATTTTATGAGAATTTGAATCACCATCACCATAACTAGGTGAATGAAAGTGGACTTCAACATTCTTATCATTATAATTACTAGCATGACAATAAGAATTTTCATCATCATTGATATGTATTAAATAATTTACATAATATGATGTATGTTTCAAGAATGAAATTTAAATATATCTTAAATTTACTATTTCAACAAACGAAATACTTATCAATAATATAGTTTTATAAAATTTTGAAAATAAAAAATATGAATATGTTACATATTTGACTAGGAAAATAATATATGTGCCACTCTGATACCCCCTAGTGTCCAAATCTTGAACTCCTACTGTTGAAAAAACCCAACTGGAGAACTCACATTGAGAGATTTGTCAAACTTGGACTCATCATCAATTTGTCCTCTAACACCAAGGTGACAATCCCAACTCCATCTATCCACCTCAACTGATGTTGCCTTCAAAGTTGTATTTTCAACATGCAATGATGTATGAGGTAGAAAAGAAGGTATAGCTAGAATACACCAGACCTTCAGTTGACCAATCTCATCATTACCATTAGAATATTGTGCATTTTCAGATTCATACCCTATTTGCATAAAGAGTCTTCTAATGTTATCTATCCTTCTTTTCCTTGCTATGTTGATGAGATTGACTTTTTCTTTGACTTCTTGAAGGTATTGTCTTGCATTGGCAGCCACCAACTTAGCCTCTTTGGCTTTCTGCATCCATTCTTCGTTCATCTTTTCGGAACTCATTACTTCTTTCATGCCAAAATAAACAAAATCAGCCATCTTATGCTTGATATCTTTATGTTTATCAACTGGTGTAGAGTTGCCATCAATGTGTGATGTCATATTATTGACTTTCTCATGATCAAAAGATCTTGTATCATGAGGAAGATGGAACATTATGTTGTTGTCCTCAAACAAATTAGTAGTGACATCATGCCATTGAATAGTATCTCCCTCATCATGTTAAGCCAAATCACTAGTGGCTACTCCACTCAATGAATGATCAACATCCCCATCCACTTGTATGTCTTCATGTAGTTGCTCTAATGTAGATGTTTTGTCTTCATCCATCACGTGCTCTTCTTCAATCTTGAAGTCATCATGAAGTGTCATGTGTTCAACATCTTCCTCTATGCAAATCTGATTTTTGTTCTCCACAAGTTCAACACACCAAGATTGAGTGCTAACATTGGAAGACTTTATAACATTGTCATCTTCATGTGGTTTGACCATCGCCTCATGATTATGTGGAGGTGATAGGTTGTTGTTCGTAATCGAAAACTCAAAATTATCACCCTTGTTTGTGATATCTTCATGTGCATTACCCTTTTCACTTTCATGGCTACCCAACTCACAATCATATTTCTTGCCATTACTACGTAAAGTTGATGATGTAATGCTATACTCAATTAATGGGGCATCAAGAGAATCCATAGCTTCATGTGGTTGATCATTCACTACTGAAAATCCATTATAAAGACTTCTAGATATGCCACTTGTAGACACATCATGTTTCTCCTTCCTTTTGGGTTGTGATGCAAACCATTTTGAAAGGGATTCAATACAATGTCTTGATCCTTGTGGTGAAAGTATAACCTCTTCCAAGATGTTCACAAAGCTGATGAAGGGAAGGACGTTTTTGAAATCTTGCGATAATGCAAGGTATTCTTTGTAAGCAACTTCAATATCCTCTTTAGAAACCATTTCTCAACCAACTAAAATTTTGACCTGCAATCAAGTTGTTGAAACAAAGTGCAATCTACCCAACAGGCTAGCAAGATTCTTGGCTCTGATACCATTGTGGTGTCCCTCACTAGATTTGACCTTAAACTTGCTGATTTGAACCTTGGGAATTTTGTCAAACAGTTGCCAAGCGAAATTTGTACTTGTTGATTAAAGTTCTTTTTGGTATTTTGTAATGTAAGAATGATTTTATGCATTCAATGGACTCAAATGAACATGTTCCAAAGACTGAAATGTATGAGTATGCAAAGTAACTATTGTTATGACTTTCCAATGCAACTATATGACTGAAATATGCACCTACAGCCAAGGGACATTAATGCAAACACTTGGCAAGCAACCCAGATGACTAAATTCTTATGTAATATTGCAGCTGCTACAGCAATAAGGAAATTATGATAAACATTTATTATGCATCCTATCGAACGAGATAATCATCTACAGCATTTGGCATTTATTCAAACACTTGTTATGCAATCCTAACATGTAAATGATGACTTTCAGCTCATAGACATTTTGTCATACAGTTTGCAGCCAAACTCCTTATAACTCCAATGCAATATTTCAATGAAATGAAAATGATTACAAACTGAAAATGTCATGCAACTCATTCTTTTTATGATATATAACTAATATAAAAGTTTTCCAAGACTCTTGGCTTACAATGCTTATCAAATGCAACTTCAATGAACTCTATAGCAGCACCTATTACAAGCTGATGTAACAATGAAACTACACTTAAATGACATGAAGGAACCTAGTATTAATATGTTGAAATGACTGAGAACTGATTGGAAAACTTGACCAACAGTAATCAGCAAAAATGAAGTCTATTGAGTGAAGAATCGATCCTCCAAAGTTTTCACCCCTGTTCTTGCCTGACAACTTTTTGTATAAATAAATGCAGCAGTTTTGGCCTCCAAAATTATTTTAGAAATGATTGTCTTTGCAAGAGAAAGTGGTCCCTCCAATACCCACAAAATTATCTCCCCTTAGTGAAGAGCAATGAATGAAAATGCAATTCCTCCCATGGTTGGTCTGCAGATTGAAACAAAATTACAGACCTCAAATAATTCACCAAACTTCTCCAAAGATGTTCCCCAATAATTTTCTCCAAAATTTGGCCAAAGGCCACAAAATTTTACCAATGAAGCATAAGTAGAAAGTCTGAAGTAACTTCCTCCAATATCCAACTAGGGTTGATATTTCACAACCGAAATTGGCACTTAACCAGCTAGGTTTGGTCTTTCACAAATGAAGATTGGAAACCAACTTGCCAAGCATTCAAGCTTACCAATGTAGCCCAAATGCAAGGCCCAAGCTTCTTCTTATACTTTTCATACCTCATCACCAAGAAGCTTTTAGAATAAAATATTATTTTATTTCATTAAGTGACTTTTTGATATTATTTTATTTTTAGTCACTTTATTATTAAATTAATTAAATATAAAGTTACCTTATGATATTGTATTTTTAGGATAACTTTATAAATAATTAACTTAATATTTAATTTAATTAAAATAATTAATTAGTCATCGTCATGAAATAACAATATTTGGACAACTTAATTAATTAAATTAATCTTTCTCCAAATTAGGGACATGACAGTCCTCCCTTCCCAAAGATTGCTTGTCCTCAAGCAATCCAAACTGCCAAACCATCCAACTGCCATAGTACCTGAAGCTTGAAATGGAGAATCACCTACACATGTCCACCAACCACCTGGATCCCAAGTGATCCTGCAACATATGCAAACCCAAAAACTCTGAATGTAGCTGGAACCCATGAAGCTATCAAACTCTATCAACCAATGAGACTATCCATCTAACAATGAGATCCCTATATCCCAACTCTGAAAATCAACTCCAACATGCCAACTCCAAGTATCGAGCGGGTATGCCTCAAATGTCATATTTGGAAGTCCCTCCATATCAACACCAATGGACTTTCGTTGTGCCACTCTGATACCCCCTAGCGTCCAAGTCTCGAACTACTATTGCTGAAAACACCTAGCTAGAGAACTCACATTGAGAGACATGATAGAAGTGTTTAAATATGTATAAACTTGAGCATGTGATTTTTTATACTCATCAAATAAAAAAAATACTTAAAATGAGAAGCACTCATAAAGACTACAAATAATATTTTAAGTAATCAAAATCATAATGATTTGTTCTTATATCTTTAATCACACTAAAATATTTAATAAATTACAAGACTAATAGATGAAAATTCATTGTAGTAATAGAGGAGGTAGAGCTATTAATCTTTATCACCATAACTATTTCTTTATGTATTAGATTAAGAATAAAAGTACATATTCATGTTGACAAATAGTTCAAATAGAAAGAGTTTACAATAGACAATAGATAAAAATAGTAGAAGGCAACAATTTCTTGTTTGAATGAGTGATATATTAATAATATAAATAATATTGTATGTGTCTTGAAAAAATATTGGTCATTAATCTTGTAGTGACAAAGTATATAGTTATCTTAAAAATTAAGACACAAAATTTTCAATGAAAAGGAGAGGATAATTTATTTTGGTTGGATTATGAAATTGAGCAATACAAAATTGTAAAATATAAAGAGAATGTCTACATGATTTTATTTGTTCTAACACACTTGAAATTTTATGAGAATTTGAATCACCATCAACATAACTAGGTGAATGAAAGTGGACTTCAACATTCTTATCATTATAATTACTAACATGATAATAGGAATTTCCATCATCATCGATATGCATTAAATAATTTACATATTATGATGTATGTTTTAAAAATGTTTTTTTTAATATCTTAAATTTACCTTTTCAATGAAGGGAAGACTTATCAATAATATAATTTTATATTTTTTTAAATAAAAAATATGAATATGTTACACATTTGACTAGACAAATAATATAAATTCTATTATTGATTTATTAATTAATTGATTGATTTTACAATGTAAAAGATTTAAGATCAAAATTCAATGTTGTTGAACCAACAAGAATAAAAATCACAAATATAACCATAATTAGACAATGGTGATCTTATAGAAAGATTACTAGGACTCCATTTCTTATATATTGAAAAAAAAGAATAAATAAGATATTGTTGAAGCTGATGATTCAACCCACAACTCTCATGAACACCTACAAGCAATTACCTGTCACAATAGAGAAGATCAAAAAGCAAGATTGTGCTCAATAACCTGAGAATTCTATTGATGCAAATTACCTGGATGAGTATTACAATGAAGGTGCATGCTTATAAAAGCATGAAAAAAACCCTAAATGAGGATTTGATTAGATAGTGACAAGTGTTCTAATCTCATGCAATGAGACAACTTGTCCTATCTTTAGTTCAAAGTAATTAATAAAAAAGCAAGCCCTAAATTTAGCTTAAATAATTAAAGTAAAAACATGTAATAATTAATTAATTATTAGCTAATGACTTATTTACTCCAACACCCCCCCTTAAGATCAACTTAGGGAGAAATTAAAGAACTGATAAAGGAAGCTAAAAGAATGCAGAATGGGTCCTGACTACAAGGCCTGATGAGGTACCTATGAACAAGCAACTGAAATATCTCATAATTGGAGAAAAGGAGAAAACCTCAAAGGAAAAACTCCTCTCCAAAAGAGAGATAAAAGAAATGAAATCATACATGTGACAAAGAAAAGTAAGACTCAAAATGTCCCCCCAAGTGCTACTTTGGTTACATAAGTATAATCTATTGAATGAATACAACAACTGAGAGGGGGGGTGAATTAGTACAAGTAGCAAACTAAAACATCAAAACCCTCAACAGTAATTAGATCTATGTATGCATTCATTAAACTCTTATTTTGTTAAAGTGATTAATCATGAAATGCAAATAATAGAAACTGAAATATCAACACCATACACAAGAGAACACCAGATTTACATGGAAAACCAAATGAAGGAAAAACCATAGTGAGGATTAGCTCATAATATAAGTAATTGCAAAACCAATACAAGGGCTCACTGCCAGAATAGGACACACTATCCAAAAAGGCTCACAACCAGGGTACATTGCCACAAAAAGAAACAAATAAGATAGAAGAGAAATGTTACATAGAGAAAAACTTTCAATGCAACAAGGAATCCACCACAAATGCTTCAACACTTTCGCAGCCTTGTTTGAAAGAATACAAACACCTTTAGCTCACTACATTCAGTAATCCAACACTTTGAAGTTCACACTGCTCTACTCAAACTCACACTTTACTCTTCAGAAATTTGCATCACTTGCATCACACACTAAGCTATTCTTTCTATCTTGAAAACCTTCAACATCTTGACTCATACTTATACCATTCTCAACCTTGAAATCTTTCTCCAAGGTCAGCAATACATGCTTCACACTTTGCAATTTCAAATTAGGTCGGCACAAAACATTCCTACGGTGGATAGGAATGAAAGTGGACCAAAACAACACTTAACTGAGACACAAATTAAATATCACATGCCACACTACGCCTTCATTAATATTTGAACATCTTCGAATGTAGTGTAAACACCAAGTCGATCGTTACTCGTGAAAACACTTTAAACATTAAGTACTTGCTTCCTTAAATCAGTTTGAAAATTTCAGACAACAAAATTCACTTGAACATGAACCAAGAACATCTTGAAAACCAACAAATTTCTTCGCAACAAATCTCAGCCAAATATTTTAATTGTACTATTTATCTAGACAACAATACCAGATACTGCAATACTCTGTAACTCGAGATACCTTCTTCTGATATGCCTGACCACGAATCCTCTTGACACAAACAAGAGAAAAACACCATTAGCTCTCCTTCATAACCAAAATTCCTAAAAAGAAACTATGGAGAAATGTGGAGCAAATACATTTCTCCCAGACACCTCTGTACAACACTGCAAAACTAGTTCACATACTGGTGAACACAACTTCCTTTGATCATCAATCCAGAAGCCCAAATTCTAGATATAGAAACTATGAGCAACTCTAACCAACATATCCAAACCACAAAGGTAGATCTTCAACTTGGAAGAAGAAAAACCAAACACCTCTGCAACACCCTGTTTTCCTCATTTTATCAATTTTCTCAGTATCCTCGACATGCAACAAAATTCCTCAACACATAGTTGACATCAATGACAACACCATCATGTTGACTTCAATGAAAACACCTTCATAGTTGCAATAATCTCCCCCTTTTTCATTTATGGCAACACAAGATGTGAAAAACCATTAAAGACAACACAGCAGCTCTGAATACACTTTCTTATGATTTTCTTTTCTTTTCTCCCCCTGAGGAGATAAAAAAAATTCACATGATCCTTTCTCCCCTTTGACATCAATGGAAAAGGATAAAATGTTTTGCATTGTTCTCCCCCTTTGACACTGAACCAAGAAACTTTCTCAGAATACTCCCCCTTAGGAGTACACCCAATCAAATCAGCAACTCAATGACAACACATGACACTACCTACTCCCCTTGAGGGGTATCCACCAACATCAATCCAGAAAAGAAATGAATCCATAGATCCACTAGACTAATGCATCTCCATATGCATTTAGTTCAAGAAAGGAGGGGCAATAACCCCCGCTTCTCCTGAAGATACTCAAAAGTATCCTTAGGAAGAGCCTTAGTAAATATGTTAGAAATATGATCCTTTGTAGGTACATATTCAAGCTTCACCTCATTCTCCATGACCTTCTCTCTCAGAAAATGATACCTAATTGATATATGTTTTTTCCTTGAATGCATCACTAGATTCTTTGAAATATTTATTGCACTTGTATTATCACAAAAGATAGATATAGGCTCATCATACACTACTCTGATATCCTTCAATGTTTGTCTCATCCATAAAACTTGTGTACAACATGATGTTGTTGCAATATACTCAGCCTCTATAGTGGATAAAGAAAGTGAATCTTGCTTCTTACTTAACCATGATACCAATCTACATCTAAAAAAGAATGCACCACCACTTGTACTTTTCCTATCATTAACACATCCAACCCAATCTGCTCTGTATAATCACTTAATATGAAACCAGTATCCTTAGGATACCACAAGCCATAATCTGGAGTGCCTCTTAAATATTTGAATATGCTCTTCACTGCTACAACATATGTCTCTTTAGGATCTTCTTGAAATCTAGCCATAAGATAAATTGCATGCATGATATCCGGTCTAGTAGTAGTTAGATATAGCAATTCACCAATCATAGATCTATATTTTCTTTGATCAACCTTAGGTGAATCATCATCTTTGCTCAATTTACAACCAATCACCATAGGAGTGCATACTAGTTTGTAGTCTTCCATTCCAAACTTCTTCAACATCCCTTTTACATACTTTGACTATGAAATAAAAATCCATTTATCCGTTTGATTGATTTGTAACCCAAGGAAGAAATTCATCTCCCCAAATATTGACATCTCAAACTCTGTGTACATTTCTTCTATAAATTTCTTACACATAGCTTCATTGCCTCCAAATACAATATCATCCACATACACAACCACTATCAATATTTTGTCTTCCTCAATTTTGAAGTAAATATTATTGTCTACGATCCCTTTACTAAATCCTTATTATGTCAAATATCTATCCAATCTTGCATACCAAGCTCTAGGAGCTTGCTTCAATCCATATAATGCCTTCTTCAATTTGCACACCATATTTGATTGATCTGACAACTAAAATCCTTCCAGTTGTTCCATGTAAACCTCTTCTTCCAATTCACCATTTAGGAAAGCAGACTTCACATCCATTTGATAAACTTTAAAATATTTGTATGCTAAAAATTCCAAAAACATTTTGATATTGGGGCAAAATTTTCCTCAAATTTTATTCCTTCTAGTTGTGAGTAACCCTTACACAAAATTCTTGCCTTATTTCTTACCACTTCTCCATTCCCATTTAGCTTGTTTCTGAATACCCACTTAGTTCTCCTTATGTTCTTGTTTGTTGGTCTAGAAACCAATTCCCAAGCTTGATTTTTCTCAATCTGCATAAGTTCTTCCATTTCCTTCATCTAATGTTCATCTTTTCATGCCTCACTCACTGTTTTAGGTTCAAATTTAGAAAGTAAACATAGATTTACCTTAGCTTTAGCAACTATGCTTCTTGTTAATACTCCTTTCCTCTTGTCTCTAATGATTTGTTCTTCAGAATGATTCTTTTGCACATACTTAAGGGCCTTAGGGTTCTGCTCGGGAGCTTCTTCCTCTTCATTTTGCACTTCTTTTTCTTTAGCTTTTTCTTCTTTTTCTCTACAATGAGGTTCATTTGACACATATCCATCTACTGCAATTGAATTCTACAAATTTTCATCAACCTTAACATTTGCACTTTCAACAATCTTTCTCAGCCTTTTGTTGTAACATTTGTAAGCTTTGATTTTAGTAGAATATCCAAGGAATATACCTTCTATGGTGGTGTGGAATTTGATCGATCTCAAGTGGGAGATTGTTGGTATGTGATCATGCTATCTTGTATAGCCCATGGTATCTTGTACACCCTAGCCTCCTCCTGGGGTCGGGCGGTAGGCCGGGGGGTTGAGGCGGCCCCCTCCTATTTCCTACTTTTTGTGATCAAGAAAGGGAAAAATCAATTAAAAGGAAAAATCGATTTTTGTAGAACGAAAATCTGGAAGCTTCTAAGCTTGGTAAAAGGGGGTTCGGATGGGTATTTCAGTATGATGAAAAACGAATTATTTGCAAGATTGTAATAGGGTTTTTCACTGGATAATAAAAGTATTGGATGGCTGCGGTTTGGTGGATGTAGCCCAGAATTGGGTGAACCACGTTAAATTATGTGTTATGATTTATTCTGTGAATGTTTTAGTTTCTCACATTTTTATTAATTAGATCTGCATTTAATTGTTAGATATCTGCATCTCGAACTAACACCTTCATCAGACTTTGCATCAAACTTTCCTAATTTTTCTTCATCTCTCTTGATATAACATTTGCTTCCAAAAATACTCTAAAGTACTTGACAGTAGGAATCCTTCCATACCATAACTCATAGGGAGTCTTTGTGTTGTTAACTTTTGCTTGAACTTTTTTAAGTATGTAAATAGTAGTATGAATTTCTTCTCCAGTAGACTTCTATTATATTTTCTTCTTTCATCATAGTTCTAGTAGCTTCTTGAGTAGTCCGACTTTTCCTTTAAACCACTCCATTCTGTTGAGGAGTTCTAGGGGTAGACAAGTTCCTCTTTATTCCATGAACTTCACAAAACATGTTAAACTCATTGGAGGTGAATTCTCCACCTTTGTCAGACCTCAAACATTTGATTTTCAAATCCATTTCATTTTCAACCATAGCTTTAAATTTTTTGAATCTATCTAGTGCATCATATTTCTCTCTAAGAAAAGTAATCCATGTCATTCTAAAGTAATCATCAATCAAAAGCAAAAAATACTTGTCACCTTGAAGACTTCTCACCCTTGTAGGACCAAAAAGATCTGTATGAATTAATTCCAGTAGTTTGGTAGTAGATTGTTCCTTTCCTTTGAAACTACTCCTTACTTTCTTTCCAAATTGAAAATTCTTCCAAACAACATTAATAGGCTTTGTGATTCTTGGTAGATCTCTCACTGCATGAACTGAACTAATTCTCACCAAATTATCAAAATTTATGTGACACATCCTCTGGTGCCATGAACAACTGTCACTAATCTGATAAATAAAGCAATGGCCATCAACACCCTTAATATGATAGATGTTTCCATTTGTCCTCTTTCCAGCAGCAATCACAGTTATTAACCCTTTTCTAATCTCGCATGTTTCATCCTTAAACACAAGATTATATCCTTTGCTACACATTTTTCCAACACTAAAAATATTATGCCTTAAACCTTTAACATAGTAAACATCTTTAGTATTATGCTTGTCATCAAAAATAATTGAACCTATTCCACAAATCTTAGAGCTCCTGAATTATCTCCAAATTTAGTTAATCATCCATCATACTTTTCAAGTTTAAATAACTTACTTTTTCTTTGGTCATGTGATTAGAGTAGCCATTGTCAACAACCCATTAGTTCTTATCATGTTTAACATGGAAAGAAGAAACCAAAGTACCTTCAACCTTATCTTTCTTCTCTGAAACACTTTCCTTCACACAATTATCAAGGTTAGCACAAGTAGATTCATCCTTTATATCCAAGAACACGCATTCATGATCATCTCCATAATTAGATTCATCATCAGAAATAGTAGCATCTTCTCTAACATAGGAGCTTCTTTTAATCGTCTTTCCTTTATTCTCCTTACTCTTATTGTTCGCAACTTTGTTTGGACATCTTGAAGCATAATGACCTACTTTTCCACAAATAAAACATTTGAAAGGTAATTTTCCTTTGTACTTATTGATGCCCTTTTCCATCTTCTTACAAAGTTAGCTCCCACATCATCAAGATCTTCTCCATCTGAGTCTTCAACCTTTTCTAATTTTCCAACCTTAAAAGAAGTCTCTACTTTTGTACCATTTTTCAAACGAAGTTTTCTCATCTCAAATGAAGTTAGTGTACCAATAAACTGATCTCTAGGATAATTATTAAAATTTGCAACTTCCTCAATAGTAGATACCTTTTCACTGTATGAATTAGGAAGAGTTTTGAGAAATTTCTTTACCACTCTAGGTTATTTGACTTGTGCACCAAGACCTCTCATAGCACTTACTAGCTCATCAACTCTCCACATGTAAGTTGTAATTGTTTCATCTTTAAACATTCTCAGGTCTCAAATTGTGCCTTCAGATTTTGCAAATTTGATTGTTTAACCTTGTTATCTCCTTCATAAATACTCTCTAGCTTATCCCAAACTTCTTTAGTAGTCTTAAGATTCATAACTTTAACCAATTTAGAATTTGAAAGAAAATTCATTAGAGTAAATTTTTCCTTACCTTTATTTCATGTGCCTTGATCTCATTACTTATTCTTGGACCATTCAAATGTGCAACATATGGATTCTTTATTGCCTTTTCGATCTCAAATCCATGAGATTCCAAATATCCTTCCATCTTTTTCTACTAGAATGCATAGTATGTTCCATCAAATCTAGGGAAATCAATTTGTTTCACCATTTCGGATCTACCTCAAGCGGTTAATCTCTTCTCCAAGGAACCTTGCTCTAGTACCAATTGTTAAATGAACAAAACAACTGAGAGGGGGGTGAATTAGTTGTAGCAAATTAAAACATCATAACCCTTAACAGTAATCAAATCCACATGAATCCATTAAACCCTTATTTTGTTAAAGTGACTAATCATGCAATGCAAATAACAGAAACTAAAATAACAACACCATACACAAGAGAACACCAAATTTACGTGGAAAACCCAATGAAGGAAAAACCACGGTGAGGATTAGCTCACAATATAAGTAATTTCAAAACCAATACAAGGGTTCACTGCTAGAATAGGACACACTATCCAAAAAGGATCACAGCCAGGGCACACTACTACAGAAAGAAACAAAGAAGATATAAGAGAAATGTTACACAGAGAAAAACTTCTCAATGCAACAAGGAATCAACCACAAATGTTGCAACACTTTTGTATTCTTTTTTGAAATATTACAGACAAGTTCAACTCACTACATTCACTAATCCAACAGTTTGAATTTTGCACTGCTCTACTCAAACTCACACTTTACTCTTCAGAAATTTGCATCACTTGCATCACACACCTCTATTTTTTCTATCTTGACAACCTTCAACATCTCGACTCATACTTATACCATCCTCAACCTTGAAATCTTTCTCCAAGGTCAGAAATACATGCTTCACAGTTTATTATTTCAAATTAGGTCTGCACTAAACATTCCCGTGAGGAATAGGAATGAAAATGGACCAAAACAACAGTTAACTGAGACCCAAATTAAATCTCACAAGCCACACTATGCCTTCATTAAATATTTGAACATCTTCGAATGTAGTGTAAACACCAAGTCGATCCTTACCCGTTAAAACACATTAAACATTAAGTGCATGCTTCCTTAAATCAATCTGAAAATTTCAAACAACAAAATTCACTTGAACACAAACCAAGAACATCCTAAAAACCAACAAATTTATTCACAACAAATCTCACCTGAATATTATAATCATACTGTTTATCCAAACAACACTACTAGATAATGCAATACTCTATAACTCAAGATACCTTCTTCCAATACGTCTAACCATGAATCCTCTTGACACAAACAAGAGAAAAAATTCATTAACTCTCCTTCATAACCACAAGTCATGAAAAGAAAATGTGGAGAAATGTGGAGTAAATACATTTTTGATACCTCTGTATAGCACTGCAAAACCAATTCACATACTGGTGAACACAACTTCATTTGACCATTGGTCCAAAAGCCCAAATTTTGGATATAGAGACTCTGAACAACTCTATCCAACATATCCAAACCACAAAGGCAGATCTTCAACCTGGAAGAAATGCGAAGCAAAAATAGAACACCTTTGCAACATCTAGTTTTCCTCATTTTATCAATTTTCTCAATATCCTCAACATGCAACAAACTTCCTCAACACATAGTTGACATCAATGAAAACACCAGCTTGTTGAACTTTTTTTTACATCAATGATAAAACCTTCATACTTTCAACACAATCAAGATCCACCCATAGTAGAGAAAGGATGAGACAATGAATCCCTCCAAAAGGTAGAAGCTCCTTTGTCAGAAGTGAATGCATGAAGAAGGATTATGGAGATGATCCAACAACAACAAACATTTTTCCTCCCCTTAGGAAGAAACACATCCAATGGTGCATGAAGAAGAAACTATCTTAGGATAAATGGTCTCATGATGCATGTCATGGAAGAATGATCAAGGGTTCACATGTCTAAATCAAATGAAGCTAATCCAAACAATTATGAAGATTATTGTAGAGAAACCTCCAAAGGCAATGTGAATGTGATGACTTTGGGCCATATCTATCATCAAAGAGGAAGTTTATATCCTCAAGTGTGTCACCAATATTGATAATGTGTGACTCGATGAATAACTCTGCAATGTCTAGAAAGTAGTCATCCCACAAAGTTGAAACTGAAAGATTGAAAGCATCCTGCTAAAAAGAATTGGACTTTGACGATGCAGGAGATGTAAGAGGAAGAAGCTCAACATGAGTCTCATGAACCAAAGTGGATGATGGAAGTGTAACACACAAAGGTTTAAGTGACCAAACTTCTCCTCAAATATTTGATCCACTCTAGATGTATGAAAGTGTGGATTAGTCAATGATAGTGAATTCTCATCCGAAGAAAAATGAGAGAAGGCATACAATCAAGAGGCATGATTTTTTGTCCCAACTACAAGAATATACCTATTGTGTAGGTCTCTAATAAGCATTGAATCAGGTGTGAACTATATGGTCTTACCTGCCCCAATATGTGCAATTTGATAGATGGAAACTTGGAGATTTGAAGATAATGAAGGGACACAAAGTACATCGTAAAATGTTCCATCATCAACATCTATGGATCCTTTCCTAGTAACACTCATATAAGTGTTATTCCCCGTCAAAATTTGTGGCAATGTACAAGGCTCATATGAAGAGAACATACTTGAAGATGTTGTCATGTGATGTGAGGCTCCTCAATCAAGAAACCATCTATTGGATTGAAGATTGGTGGATGCAAAGAGAGCATGGCCTTTCATCTTATCTTCTCCATGTTCCATGGTGGCTAACCCTGATTGTGATGGTTTGTATTTAGAGGAAGAGGATGAAGGAAACTGAATATTGTTCTTCTATAGAAGATGCTTTAATTCATCTATTTTCTTTGCATAACATAGATGCTCATCATGTCTTTTCTTTGTACAATATGCACATCTTGGTCAATCCTTTGTCTAGATGAGTCCTTCTTGGAAGAGGAAGAATAATATGAGGTATCATGTGATTTTGATTCCTTGGCTTGATTTGTGTATTGAATCCTCTTGTTTTGGTTTCTTGCCTTTACCATTTGAAGCCTTATGATTTGTAGTGCTTGGAGATGCAATAAGAGCCTTTGATGTGGAAGACTTCAATGAGCCCATTTGTACCAACTTTTCCTACTCCCGAGTGAATGATGTAGAAAAATCATCAAGTGAAGGTATAGTGAATCTGGAACCAAGCGCATCTTTTGTGGCATGAAATGTAGAAATAAAAAATCAATAATTAGGACCAAGCTTGGCAAGGATGGAAAGAACCAATTGAGTATCCTCCTTCTGAATAACACACTGTGTCAATTGCAATATGAGCTAGACTTGAGTTCTGTTGGGTGAAAATTTTGTAATCCATTTTAACAAATTACAAAACCTTGATTTTAGCCATAGTTATGTGAGATAGAATCTCTCCTCTCAAAAAGAGGAGGCACCCTTCTTACTGCTTATTGAAACTAAGGAAAAATGATCAAATATTTACAACAATGTACACTACAATAACAATATGGGGGTATGTCACATTCACGATTCTCTCTTTTTTTAGAGAATATGTTTCACAATTTTAACTTCTAGATGCAATACAACTTCAAATTAAAAATAAGTAGTAATTCCAATATTCTTATCTTGTCAAAGCAAACTCTAGGAATACTGGCATGATAAAGATAAGTAACAAACAAGAAAATCTCATGGAGGCACAAATTCATTTCGTGGTTTCCGATAGTGAATTCTCCTTCAAGATAGTAACCAGCATTGTAAAAGAAGCACAAAGTCTTCTATATACTTCACAATAAATCCCACGATCAACATGAATAAATATAAGCACAAAGTCTTATAGAGAATTCACCAATAATATCAATAATATCCCAATTTCAAGCAATGAGTGTAACTCAAAGTCTACACAGATTTACTCAAAATCCCTTTCAATCTCAATTACTAATCAATGTCAATTCAATCAAACAACAAGATAATTGTCCCCAACACAAAGTTTGGTGTGCAATTTTACTTCTTTATTGATCAAAAAGAGATTAACAAAAATGAACTCAAAGTTTCAATATTTGATTCACAATTGTGCAACACTTCGTTGCATAAGATAAAAGATAAATAATACAATAGAATCCTCTCTTATTTAAATAGGTGGGAGAGGAGAGCTAATCTAGGAAAAACCCTAACCAACTAGTTGACTTATAAAAAAATATTGTCCATAAATGTAGGCGAACATATTTGTTTTACATGTAATTACATTTTTCAAAATGACATGTAAAATGTCAAAACCTATCTACATAAAGCATGAAAATGCTAAAACTGGGAAATCTAATCTAAGGAAAAATTTAGCCTTCTTCAACATCTTTCTCCATGAAAACTTCATGATGGCATGCACTTCATCATTGTCTGGCATTGGAGTGTACTTTGGAGATGATGAGGATTCTTGAGATTGACTCCTCTGATGAGATTTGAACACTTTCTGGTGTCTTTTAGAAACAATTCTTAAATCTAGAGCAAGTTGGAAATCCATCATTTTGTTCATTGAAGCTATTGAGAAAGCTTCATCTTCAAATTCTTCTTGAACCATTGATGAACACTTCCTTGAAAAACTGAAACATGGGAAGAACTTTCTGGTTGTACTTCAAAGCCTTCCTGCTTGGTGATAAGCAAGAACTTGATCAAGACTACTCTGGAATCTGGGCACAAGAGATCAGAATGTATGCAAGAGTAGGCTTTAATACTTTTGATTCAAAGGTAGGAAAAATTGAGGTGTAAATCTAAGCAATTTCATGAGTTTGGGAAACTTGGATGTGATGATGATGGAAAACAGAGTGGAAAAGAGAAAAATAGCAAGTGGATGTAAGCAATGGATTGAGAAAATTTGAGCGAAGCAGGTGAAATGGAGCTCGGAACCCATTTTTGGAAGTTCCTGGGTGTTAGTAAAATTTTCAAAAATTTGTGCAAGGGCACTAAAAATCAGCGCCCTTACACTTGGAGGAAACTGCATTTTGTGTAAAAGCGCTAAAAAAAATACTTTTGCATGTAATATGCAAAAACGATAAAAATCAGCGCTTCAGCATGTAATATGCAAAAGCAATAAAAATCAACACTTTAGCATGTAATATGTAAAAGTGATAAAAATCAGCGCTTTAGCATGTAATATGCAAAAGCAATAAAAATCAACGCTTCAGCATGTAATATGCAAAAGCAGTAAAAATCAACGCTTTTACACTTGGAGGAAGACTTGGTAGTTTCATGCATGAGCAATATTTTTTAGCACTTATACATATCAGGGAAGTTATATTTTTTGCACTGGCGCTGAAAATGTCCGCCATTACATCCTTTGGGAAATGCTCTTTTCAAGTATTTGTACATGGGTAGGGATTTTTAACGCTTTTACATATTCAAGGACTTGGGTAGTTTCATGTAAAAGTGGTAAAAAATAGAGCTTCTGCATGTGAATTGTGGTTTGAGATGCAAAGGCGCTAAAAACCCCCAACATTGCATATACAAGAGCGAAAAAAATTAGCGACACTACATGTTGGAAAATATGCAGAGGCGCTAAAAAACCCCGACATTACATGTGCCAAGAAATGACTAAGGCATGGAAAATATGCAAAATTGTTGAAAAATAGCACTCCTGCATGAAATATGCAAAAGCACTAAAAAACAACGCTCCTACATGAAATATGTAAAAGCGCTAAAAAATAGATCTTTTACATGTGGAAAAAAATTTCTAACTCCCAAAACTGAATTTTCACAACTTGGTTTAAAATGTGAATTTTGACAAACTAACAAAGATTAATGCTCGGAATGACTTTTTGAGGATGGGGGACCACACACGAGGACCAATGCAATTCACCTCATTTTGCATGCCTAGAGTAAGTGAGCTACAAAACAGACAAGTTTCATAGGGGTTATCCCATGAATCGAGTGTGTTGGATTCAAGGATAACAAGTTCGATGAACAAGTCCTGAATGCTATCAAAATCTTGAGGAGCTAATCCAATAAGCTCATTCTCCAACTAAAATCCTCTCATGGTATCCCGCTTCCCAAACAAGGACTCTAGTTGAGTCCAAATTTGATTGGGTGTTGTGTAATATTCAACATGAAAGAGAAGATTATGAGACATAGACATGCATAATTTCCCAAAATCCTGATCACCCATGTTAAACCACTTTCTCTTCTCAGTAGCGGCTTGAGGTTCAAGTTTTGTACCCATGGTCACTCTGTATAACCCTGATTTCTTAGGTGTATCTCCATTTGTGATTTCCAACTATAATAGTTGTATGGAGTAAGCATAGCAATATGTGTTGGATCAATGATCAAAAAGTATAGTAATGAACTGATGCAGTAGTATAGACCCCCTCAATATAAAAAAAAATCCTCTTTGAACCCAAAAAAATGACCTATTTGCACATTTTCCAAGAAGTTAGATTGCAGAGCAAGAAGTCAAATTGTAGTATGTGCCTACTAAGGATCAGATCATAGATATCTTCATTAAGGCACTTTCAAAAGATACTTTTGATTATCTCTAGTAGAAGTTAAGGGTTATTGCCCCTCCTTTTTCTAACTAGATGCATAGATGGTGCATCTATCCAATGGGAGAAATTCATGTCATATCCTTTTATCCTAGATTGATGTGTGCTACCTCTCAGAGGGAGCAGGTAGTCGGATGGTTGTTGTTGACAGGGGGAGCATATACAATTGTTTGAAGAAGTGATGTTGGTCAAAGGGGGATAATGTGTTGATGTTTTAATGGAGATCCTTGGCCCTTTGTCCTTCATGTCAATGGGGGAGAATGTGCACATGTGTGTTTTCATCAATGCCAAAGGGGGAGATTGTTGGCATTGGTTGTCATTGATGTCAACACTTGAGGAGATTGTTGTGATGTCAACACTTGGTGAGATTGTTGCCTATGTTTGTGAGATTGGTTTTTATTGACGCTTGTATATATACTTAGTATGGGTTGTCATTGGTGCTTTCACTTGTGGTGCTTTCAATTGTATATGATTGATACTCTATGATGATATGTTCATGATTGGATATCATGCCTTGTTTGATGACAAGTAAAGATGTATTTAGTATGGTTGATGTCAGTAGAGAGGATATCATGATGATATATTAAGATGAGGATTATAAGTAATTTTGGTGTTGGAGAGATGTTGTTAATGGTCTCTAGTATGTTGTTTTCTCTCTCTTGTTATTCCTAAGGAAGTATGTGTTCTTGCAAGAAAGTTTTGGCCTTCACATGTTTGTGAAAGTTCCTACTTTAGGAAGTTGCCTTAAGACTATTTGGGAGAATGCTTTGCATTCCTCCATTATTGAATATTTGGTCTTGTGGTTTTGGTTTCAGCTGTGTCTATTTTTTTTGGATGTCGTGCTCCTATCTTTTTAGGTCTCTAGTGTTGTTGAGGAGGTTTTTGGTATTTATAGTGTATTGACAATTTTATTGGTTGTTTAGACTGGTCCGAAAAAATGCTCTGCATTTCTCTACATTGATGTTTTTAATCCTATGGATTGATGAATGTGCTCTCAGTGTTTATGCAGTGTCTCAATTCAATTTTCATGTAATAAAGTGTTTCACAAATTGGTTTATTAGCGTTTTATCTCTTAGTTGTATATTATGTGCTTCTGGGTTAAAGTATTTTGCTTCTATTTGGTTTGCAATGGTTGTTTGTGGCATGACAGAGTAAAAGAATTTTTTGGAAGTGTTTTTAGATGTTCATGAAGCATATCTTTTTGGTTTCCATATCAATGTTTGATCTCTTTGGTACCACATATTGTGTTGAGTTGGTTTTTTGGGAAATTTGTGGATATTTGGCCGACAACACTTGATATCTTTCTTGTGTCTTGTGCTTGGGGGTTTGCACCATCATGTGAAGTTGTGTTAAGATGCATTTGGGTCCTGACCCATCTTATTGAGAACCACATTGAGCAAACTCATTTTCAAGTATTTTTTTGGGCCGACTGGTATTGTGCTACATGTTTCATCTACATGTTTCCTTGTTGTCAACTTGGGTTGATGTGCGCCAACGTTGTTTTTGTTTGGGATCACACTAAAAGATGTAATAAGGTTGTTTTTTGACCTCTCTATCTTCTGGATAGGATTGCATTATGTCTTTGTGGCCAACTTTTTGAGATCATTGTTTGTATTTTGTTTGGTCTAATGCAATTGATGTTTTGAGATCTTGTGGAGGATATAAATTTAAGAAAAAATTAGTTATAAGATGTGGGAGTGAGTGGTGATATGTGAGAATGGATTGGTGAAGTGAGTTGTGAACAAGAAGAATTAGATTAGCTTTAACGCCTCAGTTGGCAAAGTGTATTATTGAAAAATGTTGTAATTACATATTCTCATGTATCTTGCTATTAGACAATGAGTCTCTTTAGTAGGTCCTTATAATTTGTATATTTCCCTAAGGTTGTGTGGCTCAGTACTACAAGTCCTTTGTATCTTTCCCTAAGGTTGTGTGCCTTATCCTACAAGTACATAGGAAGTGATCTCTAAAACAAATTGTAAGGAGTGAGCTTCCTATATTGAGATATTTGTCTCCATGGTTTTTACCTTCTTGAGTTTTCCACATAAATCTGGTGTTATCTTGTGCATGTGTGTTCATTGTTCTATCTTTCATTGTTGTTGACTTGTTTAAGTATTTTTTTCTCTATTTATAAGTTGTTGATCCTATTAAAAGTATATTTTTGCATGTTGTTGAAGGGTTTAAGTTTTATAAATACTAATTCACCCCCCACCCCTCTTAGTATCCAGGTGTGTTCAACAATTGGTATCAGATCCAAGTTCCTTTGAATAAGTTTAATCGCTTGAGGAAAGGTTTGGGATGGAACATGATGGATCTTACAAAGGTCCTAGGTTTGATGGGACAAATTACACCTTTTAGAAAGTAAGAATCAAAGGCCATCTAAAATATCTTGGGTTTGTTGTTTGACAATTTTTCGAGGATGGTTACACTACACCTTATGCTCCTCCAATAGATCTTGCTGAGATTATATTGTATGAGAACAATTCCAAGGAAAATAATGCTATCATGTGTGGGTTAGCTGATTTAGAACTTCTGAAGGTGGTGACTTGCAATTCTAGTAAGGATGTATGGGAAAAGATAAGAAACATTTATGAAGGAGATAATAAAGTAAAGCAATTCAAGATGCAAATATTCAAGAGTAGATTTGAGACCTTGAGGATGACAGAGGATGAAGACATTGTTGGTTATATGCTCTGGGTGGATGAAGTAGTTACTGGCATCATAGGTCTTGGTGGATAAATGAAAGAAGATGAGATCGTGAAGAAGGTTTTGAGATATCTCCCAAAATATTATAGTCATAAGGTATCTACTATTGAGGAGTCTAAGGACTTGGATAAATATTCAGTGGATGAGATACATGGTGCTCGTACAACCTTTGAAATGAGAGAATTTGACAAAGATGTTCCAAAGAAGGAAGCAACATTTAAAACCAGTAAAAAGATAGAAGATGAAGCAACTAATCAGAATGACAATTTTGATGAAGTTGAAGCAAAATTTGTGAGAAGATTGAAGAAAGGCACCAGAAAATACAAAGGTAAGTTGTCTTTCAAGTGTTTCAATTGTGGGAGGATTGGTTATTTTGCATGTAAATATCCTTATAAAGAATTAGATGATAGTAACAAAAGAGATAAGTTCAAAAAGAGTTTTTATTCCAAGGAGAGTATTTGTTCCTCAAAAGATGAGGATAATGATTCAAATGATGAAACCCTATTCATGGATTTGAAAGAAAAAAGGGTGATATTGAAAAATGTAACAAGTCTGGTACCTTGTAGGCTAACAAAAATGATGAGAGATCTATGGTTGTGTGGATTTTCCTTCATGCAAAGGTAGAAGTAAATGCTTGGGTGATTGATAGTGGTTGCTCTAACCACATGATTGGTGACAAGAGAAGGCTCATCAGTCTTAAGAAGTGTAATGGTGGAGCTGTCGAGTTTGGTGGTGATGAGTTAGCATAAATTTGTGGAAAGGGTGCTAGAACAATTGATGGAAAGAACATGATTGAGGATGTCATGTATGTCAAAGGATTGAAGCACAATCTTCTCAGTGTCAGTTACATGTGCAACAAAGGATAAAATCTTACATTTCATGCCAATGGTTGTGAGATCAAGAAGGTAGGGTCTGAAAGACTAGTTGCTGAAGGTACACAGACAAATGGAAATGTCTATCATCTAAAGGAGGTAAATGGAAGGATCTTCTTATTGGCTCAATCTAGTGAGTGTTGGTTGTGGTACAAGAGAATGGAACATATCAATTTTGACAATATGGTAAATATCAGTTCTGCTCATGTTCTAAGAGATATGCCTAAGATAAATAAGCCTACAAACACATTATGCAAGGAGTGTCAAATGGGAAAGTAAACAAAGAAAAATTTCAAGAGCAAGGAGTGTACCTCTACAATTCCATTGGATTTGATTCACACTGACCTATATAGACCTACAAGAACAAAGAGTCAACAAGGTGAAAGGTATTTCATGTTGCTTATTCATGATTGCACTACAATGATGGTTTTTTTTTTAAGAGAAAAATTAGAAGCCTTTGATTATTTTAATAATTTCAAAGAAAAAGTTGAGAATGAAATGGATGCTAAGATAAAATGCTTAAGATTTGATAGATGAGGTGAATTTACTTCAAATTAATTTGAATTTTTTTGTGAAGATCATGGTATTAGGAGACATCTCTCTACTCCTAAAACCCCTCAACAGAATGGGGTAATGGAAAGGAAGAATAGGATTGTGCAAGAAATGGCTAGGACTATGTTAAAAGATGTTGATATGCTTGATATCTATTGGAAGGAATAATTTCACATTGCTATCTATTTGGTTAACAGAGTATAGTTGAGGGTTAATAGCACTAAGACCCCTTATGAGCTATGGTATGGAAGGCCTCCTACTATTAGATACTTCAAGATCTTTGGCAAAAAATGCTACATTAGGAGAGATGAAGAAGACCTTAGAACGTTTGATTCAAGTTGTGATGAAGGGATCTTTCTTGGTGTAGTAACGGAAAAGTATCCCTTTTCCTTACTTAATTTGGGAATGATTAATATTAAAATGAACTTAATTATGCCTTAATTTAGTGTTGTAATGTGTTGTAATGTGTTTTACACCTTCACATTAAGTTTAGCATACTTTTAATAAAATGGACTTAATGGTGCCTTATTTAGGGTGTTGTAAAGTGTTTATGTACACTTTCACACTAATCTAGGGCCTTATCAATTAATTGAGGTTAATTTGATCTTAATTGGCCCCTTAAATTCAAATCCAAGCCTAATTTATTGCATTTTCCAAGAGATAAATCCCGACACTCTTAAATAATATTACACAACAATTAATTTTGCAAGGAATGTGTACTAGGATAGTGACCTAGGACCCATTCTCCATTTGGCGAATGGGTCCTCACTAGGTCCTAAGACCCCCTTTTGGCATGTTATTTCACAATCCCCAAAACATGTCCTAGTTGAGTATGCTATGACCCATTTTCCCTATTGTGAATGGGTCCTCCTTAACTTAGGACACCCCCCTTGGGATGTGTTTTTGGTAATATTTTAATGATTTCAAATCCTAGATCTGATGTCAGCTTGTGTTATTTGAATTTCGGGATTTAATCTTAAGTATAAATATAAGGTTATTTCACATAGTTTCATCTAAGAAATCTAAGAATTATTATGCAAGCATCCTAATACTTCACAAGAGAATTTTGGATCATTCAAGAGAATTCAAGAAGACATTCAAGGGTGGGTTTTCAAAGATCCAATTCATCATGTCAAAGTCATGCATGTTGTTGAGCTAATGTGATGTTGTAGTATTGTTGATCAAGTTCAAGTGTTCAAAGCCATTATCTTATGTCAAAGTTCATGATCAATATCTACACTCATTGAGGCCATTTCATGCTAAGTTTTTGATTTGTAATCCAAGGTTCAATTGAGGATTGGTGAGGTGTAGCATTACATTATTCATTCATCTTTCCTCTTATGCATTGTTTCAATTCAAGGTTTAATTACCAAAACAGGGTTTGACCAAGGCAAAACCCTATTCCCTATCAATCAACATTTTTCTCCTCTTTGATGT
>VDFB02019542.1:106768-117898 GCA_007258455.2 Sequoia sempervirens
TCTTTCTTGCAAGATCACATAAACTCTTCTACAGAATTTGTTTTCGACTTTTGAGAGCTGAACACCTGGGATTCAGGAGTGTAGACATTGAAGAATAGAACCCAAAAATCAATTTTCCAGAACCCTACCATGAACTCATTCGCCTAGTCCAAAAAAACACTTTCAACAATAGGTACACATCATTTTAGCATCTTAAAACCTACCTTTTTACTATTATATCAGTTAAGTTTTTTTTTTTTGATGTTCTTCTATGCATAATTGAATGAAATAAAAAGTGAAATTTGTAGTTCATCATCTTGTTGGTTCACTTTGATTGAACCCCTTTTCCCATCATTTCACTTGGTTACTCCACTAGAAGCAAGGCATATAGATGCTACAACAATAGATTGGGAAAGATGATTGAAACACAAATGTTAAGTTAGATGAATATTTGTGTCAAATCTCACAAGAACCAGAGGTTTGTGGATCTTATATTCTCATGCATTAAAGAAGAAGAAGAAGAAGAAGAGAAACAAGAATAAAAAAAGGTTCATAAGACTCCAAAAAAGTATGCACATAAGAACCATTCTACAAATTAGATCATTGGATATAAGAATGATGGTGTGTTGAATAGGAGAGGGCTTGCAAAAGAAAGTGAGCAAGTAAATTTATGTTTACTATCAAAGGTTGAGCCCAAAAACTTTGTTGATGCTAGCAAAGATGAAGGTTGGTTAAAGGAAATGGAAGAAGAATTGGACCAAATAGAAAAGAATCAAACATGGGAGGTGGTTTCTAGACTAGTTGATAAGAATATTATAGGAACAAAGTGGGTGTTTCGGAACAAGCTAAATGAAGATGGCGAAGTCTTGAGGAACAAGGCCAGATTGGTATGTAAGGGTTACTCACAAGTTGAAGGTATTATTTTGAGGAGACTTTTGCTACAGTAGCTAGAATAGAGGCAATCAGGATGTTTCTTTCCTTTGCTACTCACAAGAATTTCAAATTCTATCAAATGGATTTCAAGTCAGCCTTCTTGAATGGTGATTTAGAGGAAGAAGTCTACATTGAGAAACCAAATTGTTTCTAGCTATCAGAAGATCTGGATATGGTATGCAAACTCAAGAAAACTTTGTATGAACTCAAGAAAGCTCCTAGAGTTTGGTATGCTTGATTAGATAAGTACTTCAACAAGGTTTCAAGAAAGGTACTACAAATAGTAATCTTACATTAAGGAAAACAATGACATGATTTTGATAGTTGTTGTATATGTTGATGACATCATCTTTGGTGGAGATGATAACATGTGTAAGAATTTTGCAGAGGAGATGTAGAAAGAGTTTGAGATGTCTATGATTGGTGAGTTTTATTTCTTCCTTGGGCTTCAAATTGTTCAACTAGATGATAGTATATTTATTTCTCAAGCTAAGTATGTCAAAGAGATGTTGAAGAAGTTTGGCATGGAGGATTCCAAACTAGTAAGTACTCCTATGGTTACTGCTTGTCACTTGAGCAAGACTGATGAGTCTCCTGAGGTTGATCAGACTCTTTATGGGTCTATGATTAGAGGTTTATTATACCTTAATACTTCTAGAACTGATATTATGCATAAAATATGTTTGGTTGCCAGATATCAAGCTAAGCCTAAGCAAACTCATGAGAAGGAAGCAAAAACAATAGTAAAAAGAATGCGCAGATATTTGAAGGGAACTCCGGATTATGGTTTGTGGTATAAGAAAGATGAAATTTTTTCTTTGAGTGTTTATGCTGATGTTGATTGGGCAAGATGTGTGGATGATTGGAGAAGCACCAGTGGAAGTGCATTTTTCTTAGGAGACTGGTTGGTCTCTTGGTTTAGTAAGAAGTAGGACTCAGTTTCCTTATCCACATTAGAAGCTGAATATATTGCCGCAACATGATCTTGTTGCACCCAAGTGCTTTGGATGAAGCAAACTCTAAAGGATATAAACGTGGTATATGATGAACCCATTCCAATAGTATATGATAATACCAATGCAATCAAAATTTCCAAGAATCTAATGATGCACTCAGGGACCAAAGATATTTCTATCTGGTATCACTTTCTAAGGGAGAATGTTGTAGAGCAAGAAGTCAGATTGGAGTGTGTGCTTACTAAGGCACTTTTAAAAAATACTTTTGAGTATCTTTAGTAGAATTTGGGGGTTAGTATCTCTCCTTTTCTAACTGGATACATATATGTTGCATCTATCCACAAGGACAAATTCATTTCATGCCCTTTCTCCTAGATTGATGTGTGCTACCTCTCAAGGGGAGTAGGTAGTCAAATGGTTGCTACTGACAAGGGGAGCATATATAGTTGTTTGAAGAAGAAGTGTTGTTGGTCAAAGGGGGAGAATATGGTGATATTTTAATGAAGATCCTTGGCCCTTTGTCCTTGATGTCAAAGGGCGAGAATGTGTAGGTTTTTGTTTCCATCAATGCCAAAGAGGGAGATTGTTGGCATTGGTTTTCATTGATTTCAACACTTGAGGAGATTATTGTGATTTCAACACTTGGTGAGATTGTTGCATATGTTTGCAAGATTGGTGTTTAACATTGGTTTTCATTGAAGCTTGTATCTACACTTAGTTTCAGCTATCATTGATGCTTTTAATTGTGATTCTTTCAGTTGTATGTTAAATTGATATTCTATGATGATATGTTCATGATTGGATGTCATGCCTTGCTTGATGATAAGTAAAGACATATTGAGTATGGTTGTTGTCAGCAGAGAGGATATCATGATGATATATTAAGATGAGGATTAGAAGTAATGCTAATGTTGGAGAGATGTTGTTGATGGTCTCTATTATGTTGTTTTCTCTCTCTTGTTGTTCTTGAGGAAGTATGCTCTATTACAAGAAAGTTTTGGCCTCCACATGTTTGTGAAAGTTCTTACTTCAAGAAATTTCCTTGAAGACTGTTTGGGAGAATGCTTGGCACTCCTCCATTGTTGAAGATTTGGTCTTGTGGTTTGGGTTTCAATTTCTATGTTTTGTGGATGTTACACTCTTATCTTTTTAGGTCTCTAGTGTTGTTGGGGAGGTTTCTAGTATTTGCAGTGTATTGGCAATTTCGTTGGTTGTCTAGACTAGTCCAAAAATGCTCTGTATTGATATTTTTGCTCCTGTAGCTTGATAAATATGCTCTTAGTGTTTGTGCAATTTCCCATTTCAGTTTTCATGTAATAAAATGTTTGTAAATTGTTTTGATAATGTTTTATTTCTTACTTGTAAATTTTGCACTTCTAGGTTAAAGTATTATGCTTTTGTTCAATTTGTGGTGGATGTTTGTGGCATGAAAAAGTGAAAAAAAATTTTGGAAGTATTGTTGGATGTTCATGAAACATCTCTTTGTGATTTGCATGTCAATGTTTGATCTCTTGGTACCGCATATTATGTTGAATTAGTTTTCTAAGAAATTTGTGGATCTATGGCCGACAGGGCTTGTTATCTTGCTTGCGCATTGTGCTTGGGGGTTTGTGCCAGCATGTGAAGTTATGTTAATATGCATTTGGGTCTTGACCTATCTTGTTGAGAACCACATTGAGTAAATTTAGTCGCAACTTGCAAGTATGTTTTTGGGCTAACTAGTATTGTGCTACATGTTTCCTTTTTCTGACTTGGGTTGATGTGCACCAACATGTGTGTTGTTTGGGATCACATTGAAAGATGTAATAAGATTTTTTTTGGTCCTCTCTATCTTCTAGATAGGACCACATTATGTTTTTGTGGCCGACTTGTGAGACCATTGTCCGTATTCTATTTTGGCCAACCTAATTGATTTTTTGAGATCTTGCAGAGGATATAAATGCAAGAATAATTCAATTGCAAGATGTGGGAGTGAGTGAGTGGTGATGTGCAAGTATGGATTGGTGAAGTGAGTTATGAAGAAGAAGAATCAGATGAGCTTTAATGCCTCAATCAATAGAGTGTATTATTGACAAATGTTGTAATTACATATTTTCATGTATCTTGCTATCAAACAGTGAGTCTCTTCAACAAGTCCTTGTAATTTGCATCTTGCCCTAGGGTTGTGTGCCTCAATACTATAGGTCCTTTGTATCTTGCCATGGGGTTGTGTGCCTCAGTACTATAGGTCCTTTGTATCTTGCCCTAAGGTTGTGTGCCTTAGCCTGCAATTCCATAGGCAATGAGCCTTAAAACAAATTGTAAGTAGTGAGCTTCCTATATTGAGAGATTTCTCTTTGTGGTTTTTCCCTTCTTAGATTTTCCATGTAAATCTAGTGTTATCTTGTGCATGTGTGCTCATTGTTTATCTTTCATTGTTGTTGGTTTGTTTAAGTACTGTCGATCTATTTGTAAGTTATTGATCTTGTTAAAAGTCTAATTTTGCATGTTGTTAAAGGGTTTAAGATTTGAAGGGTTTAAGTTTTTATAGATATTGATTCACCCCCCAGTATCCGGGTGTGTTCAACATGTCATTGTTAGTTGAAATGATTCTTCTCCTAGTTTGTGTGACAAGATTGGTTGGTCATTGAATGATCCTAAAATAATAGTCAAGTACTAGCGGATCTCTTTTGTTATATCTCACTCTCTAAAAGAAATGTGAGACTGGGTGACAACAAAAATTGAGAAGAAATTTGATAAGTTGCAAGGACTAATGCTTTCCATTACAAGTAAATTTCATATTTATCAAAAAAAATTGTCTCTTTTAATTTATGTTATGCTTCTACATGATTATTTAAGAGCTACCAAATGAATAGAATTCATAAAATGATAGAGAAATTTCACGATATGATAGGAAAGAGGATAAAAAAAGACCCACCTAGAAATGATGTTCCCTTCTTATGAAATATCATGATCTGAAAAATCTAATTATTCATAATATTATATTGGCCATTAAATCAATCATCAAATCATTTGAAAAAGATGGATTTTGAAATATTCTTATTAGAAATTAAGATAAACAATGCAATACCTAAAAATAAAAACTCTTGGATAGGTTAGCACCTATATGATATTATGTTTAGGGAACTTTACTCTTAAACCTAACATTTTAATGGTTTTTTTATATGAAAACTATGGGAAGACATCAAGAGACTTAAGGAACCATTTGCAAAAAATGAGGATTTAGGTCTATGGTATAATCATGTTTCCTTTTTCTTAACTATTGTACAATATAAAAAAGCAATGTGTAAGACACAAGAAAAGTAACAAGACTTGTGTTGTTTTTCAAACATAGAGCCAGCCTCATTATTAACTGAATTTAATGAGATGATAAGTGACGTTGAAATCATCCATATTTATAACAAAACAAAGCACATAAAGTCATGGGTCGTATCAGCTTGTCGGCCAGATTCCCTAGCGACACGAGGCGGTGTATACACAATGAGTATACCACCACGCGCTTACCCAAATCCGTTGTACGGTGGACCTTGATGGATACTCATTGGTGGCCTTTTTAGCCAGCTGTAGTACTACGGTCATTACAAAAAAATATCTAAAGCGTCGGTGTCGCATATCCAACGGCATATTTCCACACATCGGACGGTCAACAATTTTCCAAAAAGAAAGTGAAAAAAACATTGAGATTTACCCCAAATAAATTATATAGCAGTGCCATAGGCAAAAACGTCTTTTTCTTAAGGTGTGGAAGGGAATTTATGCAGATAGAATCATACATTATGTGTAAATTTATATAGGATTTTTTTTTTTTAGGTAATTGCAGATATTTTAATTTTTTATAGTGATTTATTTGGTAAGTTTTTGGTTTATATAATTAAATATGATGTTTTTTTTATGTCAAGTTTTTTTGTCGATGTGTTTTAAAATATCTAATAAGTCATAGTTGTGCATTAAGTTATAATAGTTAAATATTTATTATGTTTTGTCTCTGGATGTGACATCACTATATTTGTTACATTTTACATCTAAGGAATACAATTTATTCAATTATGACTATGCATGATCAACACTAGCAACTTTAAAGTCAAAGTACTAATGTTATCCTATTAAAAATACTCGACATTAAATCGACAAAAGTTATCACAACTATTAGAACATTCTCAACTAATGGATCCTCTTATGTAGTTAAGTATTAGTAGTTATTATGTTTGTACTTAAGAATGGATAAAAAGTATTTATTTATAAAAGTTTATCAAAGAAACAATCAAGTACAAGGTAATACATAAGGTGATAATTCATCACATGTTTCACGGTGTAGCTAATGTGGTTATAACATTAATACCCAGTGTCCCAATAAATAGCTTTAGGCTTTTAATTCACCTATGAAGTCATATTGAAGCTTTTTTTTATTGAATATATGCAAATTACATAAGATAAAATGTAGTTATAAACTGCAAAGAGAATAAGATCACCAAGACAAAAAGAACAAGTAATAGACAATAGACAAACCCAACTATAGCAAAGTTACAGAATAGAAGTAATTACATGGCTGCAATAATTACAATAGCAGTGACAAACCCATCTATACTAGAAACAAAACAACAATAATTACAAAGTTGCAATAATAACAACAACAACAACAAATACATAGAATAGCAGCAAACAGAACAAAACCAACAAAAAAATAACGCCAAAACTGAGACCTTCAGGCTTGAGCGGTATGAAGACACTTTTTACTAATCAGTTGATTCCCCTGGAGCTTGATTTGTTGAATCTGCACCTTTAAATTAAGATTCTTTTCAGATTCCACCTACAGCTACGAAAACAAGGAAGCAAGACAATAGAATGTATCAGAGTAGAGCTTTAACACTACAAATTCCTAATGATCATTATGCATATTGAAAATTGTTTTACATCTGTTTCTCCATAAATGTAATAAGATAACCTGTATAACACTAGCAGCAATAACATTATCATGAAGCCCAATCCTAAGAAGTGCCTCTTTCCATCTTAGTTTATGCTCAAAAATAGTAGACAAGTCATTAAATATAATACTCGATACTTGGACAATGCTCCTTCAGGATCCTAAGCTGCCGACCGCTGGCGAAGGTGGCTCCACTTGTCTGATTCATCAACAAAAGCCACTCAATAATCCGCGAATCATATCACTTGGAGAATAGAAGCGAAAAATCGCCAAAGGAGTTAAGACGGACTCTTGGAGCGACTCACGGGGAGCCTAGCCGATCAATTTGATTTAGAAGGGGAAGTGGTAAATCTTGAGAGTAGGGGTGGAATCGAATTAGTCTGGTACCTCTCTCCTTCTGCTTCTTTTGGAGGTGGTAAAGCATCCTGGATCAACTTGAATCATCTCCACCTTGGCTAATCAAAATTGTAGGTAATCACAGAAGAATTAAACAATTGTGTTGTCCTGATTTCTAGAGGAGAAGACTCCATTGTGTGGTGCGGGGTGAAATCAAGTGAATACTCGGCTAAACTGGGATACCAAATTCAAGAAGAAATTGGCGCCAGGAGTGATTGGAGGGCACGATTATGCTGGGACCAAGTCGTGCTTCCCAAAGCTGGGGCATTCCTATGGGTTGCCTTGCACAAGCGGTGCTTAACAATGGAACGTTTGAAAAGATTGGGTTTTGCTGGTCCTTCTCGCTGTGTAATGTGCGAACATAACGAAGAGGACGCAAACCATTTATTCCTTACATGTTTGTTTGCAATCTCCTGTTGGGATTGGCTCCAAAACTCTTTTTCCATACCTGGCCTAAGACAGAAGTCTCTGTGCGAATTCCTCAACTCATGGAAGCTAGGCAACAGAAACGGCTACTGGCAAAGCCTGTGGATATTGGCTCCTTCATTGGTTGTGTGGCATATTTGGAAAGAACGTAACAGAAGAATTTTTAGTGGGGAAGCTCTCCTCCTCCCCAGGCTGATTGATAAAATGAAGGTGGCAATCATTGAAGTAGCTAATAATAGGACAAGAGTGAATTCCCAGTCTAAATTCACAAAATGGGATGAAGGAATATAGAAAATGTGGGACAGTCTAAAAAGGCCTAGGGCTCGCCTGCTTGTAACTGACAAGGTTGATAGGAATGCAGTTCGTTGGGAGAGGCCCATGGATCTCCCTTGGAAACTGAACTTTGATGGGGCTGCTAAAGGGAATCCAGGGGCAGCTGGGGCTGGGTGCATAATTAGAAATCATTTGGGCGAGTGTGTCTGGGCCGCCTCCAAGAACCTAGGGGTAAGAACCAACAACGTTGCTGAATTTGAGGCTCTTCTGATGGGAGTACAACTTTGCATCAGTAAAGGATTAAAGTCAATCGAAATTGAGGGGGACTCAATGATTTGCATTAAAGCCATCACGAGTGGACGCTCACCTAGCTGGATCCTCAATGCCTAGGTCAACCAAATAAAGGCTCAATTAGGGAGGTTGGAAAATTTCAAATTCGGGCATGCTTACAGGGAGGCAAACAAGGCTGCTGATTGTCTGGCCAATGCGGGGGTCGGGCAACTGGAGGAGTTAATAATAGACTCCAATGTTGATTGTTGGGTTGGCCTCCAGGAGTTGGTGGCGAGGACAAGGGCGGTACCAATGCACACTAGCATAAGGTCGCGATTTGTCATAGATGCGTTAACAACTCAATAGTAAAGCGTCATCGGCATAATAGCCGGTTTACTATTTCCAACACATTACACTTTTTTTAGAATTTTATAAAAATAGTAAACTGTCATCAACATAATGCGGGTTAACAACAACAATGCCTTGTGGAATAGAGATTCCAGCAATAAGCTTCATTTGATTAGCACTCTGAAGCATATAGTCCCATCAGTTGTGAGAACATAAAGATATGGAGCAAGAGGACATCCTTGCCGAATAGATCTTTGTAGGCGGGAGGAGTTTGTCATCATATTATTAATAATAATTTGAGTATTAGCATCCAGAAACAAAATTTGAATGTGTGCTCGAAATTTAGGCCCAAAACCCAACCATTGCAGTATATTAAGAATAAAATTCCATCAAATTTTATCATAAGCCTTGTCGAAGTCAAGTTTGACTAAAATCACATTTTGACCTATTTGTTGGACCCAATTACATGTTTCCTAAGCCAAAATAAGATTATCAAGAATAAATTTGCCAACAATAAAACATGTTTGTTCAGATCTAATGATTCCTTGCACCACAGGTTTAATCCTAATAGACAAGGCCTTTACAATGATTTTATAGGAAGTATTAAGCAAAGTGATAGGATGCCAGCTAGAAATAGCATCCTCCTTTTTTCCTTTGGGAAGAATCTTAATTATGCCTCCATTAATATTTGGGCCTAAATATCCTTTTGTAAAGGCTTCCAAATATAAGCAATAAAAATAATCCTTAATGAGATGCCACATAGCTTGGTTGAATTCCATAGAAAGCCCATCACTACCCAGACTTTTATAAGGGGCCATGGAGAAAAGAGAATTTTCCATTTCTTCCAAGGAAAGTGTTATATCAAGGTAACGGTTGTACTTGGAGTCAATTCAAGTAGGAATATGATCTTTGACAATATCCTCAAGTGTTTGTTGGATGTCCTTCCATTGATCATCTTTGAAAATATTTTCATAAAATTGATTAAAGAGATTGCCTATTTTAGAAGGATTAGAGTGTAGAACATCATAATCATCCCTTATAACACTGATTCTTTCTTTTTTGTGTTTATAACTGAGGTAATTAAAATAATATTTAGTGCCCTTGTTTCCTTCTTTTATCCAATGTAACCTGGATTTGACTTTAGCCCCTTTCCCTTTATAATTATCAATTTTATGTGATTTGGCTTTAGTAGCAACAATGGCAGTTTTCAATTTATCATTACTAGGATTAGCATTAAGAAATTTTTTTCATGAGCAAGTTTTCCTTGTAGAGATATTTCCTTACGTTTGCGTTGCCAAGCCATTTTTTTTCCAAAAGAACGAAGGAACTTAGTGCATTGAGTAATGGCAACACACCACCAATCAATCCAAAAACTTCCTTCATTTGGTTTGGGAAGAGACTTCTACATCCCCTCAAGGACAACCAAACATGTAGGATTCTTCAGATGAGAAACATTTAGTTTGAAGGGGAGATAATTGTCAGTGTTTGAATTTTGAGATAAACATATGTTGTAGATGATGGGATAGTGATCTGAAAGAGTAGTTGAATGGTCTACCTAGACATACTGACCCAAGGAATCATGGATCAAATGCAAGGAAGAAGCAGCATAAAATTTGTCCAGCCTACTCAATTTTCTATCACCTCTCATTCTACAATTAGCCCAGGTAAACTAGTTTGTAGAATGGCTATTGAATTTATCATGAACAGGGTCTACCATGCCCAAGGAGTTTCAACAAAACAACTAGCTATCAAATTCATCCTTGTTGAGATTAAATTTTTTAGACCAGTTGCGATCTTGGGAATGTTTGACCATGTTGAAGTCACCACCAAGGATCCAGCTCACATTGGGTAGGTTATTGACCATCTAGTCCAAAAGTTGAACATGATCTTTGGTAAAATTGGAGGCATAAATAGAAAATAAGCCTATAAGTTGGTCATTGATAATGGTAGGGACCCAAACACAACAGTTAGAGGGGTTTTCACCCTTATCAATGAAAAAATTAGAGACCCAAGGTGCAATCCCAATAATAGCTCCACCTTTGTCATCCAGATGAGAAGTGTGCAAGAAAGTAGCATCCCTCCAAATATTATATAATGACACCTCAAGTCTTATGTGACTGAGTTTGACTTCTTTGAGGAATAACACGTCAAGTTTCAACTTCATCATAATGAATTTTACTTTATACTTATGACGAGGGAGTGAAATCCCTCTAACATTCCATGAGAGGAGTCTAAACTTCATGATGAAAAGAAGTAGAATCATCCTCTTGAGTCAAAACACTAAAGATATTATGAAGGGTAAGGTCGTGCTCTTTAATCTCATGGTCTTTGTGGGAAGAAGGCGATCTGGATCGATGATGGGGGCGAGAAGAAAGAGTTGAATAGTTAGAAGTTTGAGGTTGAGAAGAAGAATGTTAACTTCCTTTTTAAGAGCTCAAGGGGTGCAAAGTTAGAGTGTGGTCTTCTCCCCTATATAATAAAGTGATTCACTATCATTTAATTCATTGTTTTAGATTAACTAAAATATGTCATTAATACAAAAAAATGTACAATTCATCATCTTATATTGAAAATACAAGTAATAGTGGTCAATATTTAACTCTAAATAGGATGAAACTCAATCTAATT